>JZKD02S2143786.1:233415-253669 GCA_000966675.3 Picea glauca
ACTGCAACGGGGAACCCTTTACCCACATCTTGGAATGGAAGAGACGCTCTGCCTCCTCTGGATCTTCTGGTTCCTCCTTCTAGATCTTCGTGGTGGCAACGGTGGCATTGGGCTCTGCATCGATAATATGCTTCCCCCTGTCATTCCCCTTGTCAGGTTCTGATTCAGAGTTGGAGCATGCATCCGATTCAGAAGCCTTCAACTCAGCTACCAGTGACTGCTTGGCCCGACACTCACTTGTGTTGTGAGTGGAGCCCTTATGGAACTCACAACACTTCCCCATGTCCTTTTTTGGCTTCATGGTGTTGTTCTTTGTTTATGGATTTGGTGGGTTGTCTTGGGCCGCCTTGCCTTGGCTTGGCCCTTTGTTCTATGGTTTGGGGGTACCTTTCCCTTGCTTCTGATTCACAGACCCAAAGTCTCGCTTCTTCTGTTTGAACGTCTGCTCAATCTTGGCAGCATATCGGTATGCCACACCAAGCGAGGAGATTTTGAGGAACTCCATTTCCTCCTGAATGTATCTGTGCAGAAAACTGTGATACTTTAACACCAAATGTTACTCTGAATCTTTGATACCCAACTTTGTGCGTAGGGTATGAAACAAATTTGTCATCTCATGCACATCTTGGTCCCTTTGCTGCCACAGCGTAGTCCATTGTATGTATTTGTCCTCATAGCTCCCCATGGTATAATATTGTTCTTTGATGGCATCTCAAAAAGAATTCCAAGTGGGTGTGGCCGAGAACAGAGAGGGTTCCCCCTCGCCCTGTTTCTCCGAGTAGGTTTCCCACCAGTCCTTGACATGGGGGGCGGCTTTGAGGAGTGTGAAAATAATCCTTTCTCGGTCGGAAAAGTCATGAATCGATAAATATCCTTCTAACATATTCAACCATATATCTACGACATCTGCATCTATTTGTCCCTCAAATATGAGAATGTCAAAGTTTACTTGTACCTTAAAAGGAGTGGCGCCTCCAGAGTGGTTGTTGGATGTCGATGCCCCGCCAATGGGAATCCGTTGAAGATTTTGGGCAAAGTTGTCCATCATCGCGTTCCTTTGTTTCTCGATGGCATCCTAGAGAAACATTTTGATAGGATCTCTTGCTCCCTCATCTTTCTGTTCTTCCCCCATGGGCGGTCGTCAGGGTTTGCGAGGCTGATCTTGCAAAGGTTCAACCAGATCGAGCCCCAACTCCTTATACCTCGACCTTGTTGGGGACATGCAAAGAAGGATCGAGAACAAGCAGACCACTCTGATACCACTGATCCAGATTTATGTAGGAACACAATGAAATACATAAATACACATAAACGCAGAGATGCAGCGGAAATAAGACTTCATTTCATTAATAACAAATGACTAAAATATGCTTACAGACAGAATGGAAATAAACTAGCTAGGGTGCTGGTAGCTTATCTCTGAGAAGAGATGTGGCGGCTACTGGCCTCTGAACTGTGTTACAATGAGGCTCAAAGGCCCATTATTATTGATAAACAATGGAAAACCCTAAACATCTAAAGACCAAACCTAGGAGATGAAACGCCAAGACTATGGGCCCCGTTTGGGTAAGTTGGTACATCAACTTCCCGGGGACGTAACTTTGGCATACGATCTTTGTTTGACGTGTTCCATACCTCGTTAGAAAGATCTATCCGAGGAATACAACTTTTGGGTGAGAAACATTGATCTACACTCCATGTTGCTCCCCGTTTTCCCAAAAAACATCGTTTAAGGCCTCAAAATGGCTCCGGAAGTTCAGGACCCGAAAAACTGCTAAAAATAGTAAACTGTGCGGAAAATGAAAAACTTAAAGAAGAAATGGTGGGGGTCCAAGTGGAATAGGTGGGTGGCCACCAATATCCACCTGGATCAAAAGCCTTGGTGGTGGCTTCCGTGAATACTTAGTCTATTGAGTAGCTTGAGGATGGGTGCACTACCAAGGAAGTACGCAATGCGACCTTGGGTCCTTGGTGAAAAGGTGCTACAAAAGAAGTTGAAAAATGAATACTTGGAGAGCTACGAGAACGTTACGATCTTTCTTTGGAATGATGAAGACAACGATTATAGGATTGCATAGGAAAACAATCAGCACAATTGGGTGTAGAAAACAGTTTGGCATCTTGGCAACAGTTGTGGAGCTAAGTTAAAGAATTAGTAGATTTGGGTGAAGGAGAATAAATTTACCTTGAGCTTGAGGATTGGACAAATAGAAATGAGTTGTGGACAAAAATTACTTGAGGACATGGGGAATTGCATACTCACAAATTAGATGCAAAAATCAGATTGATTGCCTAACTATTCTGGGATGTGGGAGCTAGCTATGTCTGGAAGCATGGACTTAGTTTGGAGTATGGAGACAACTAAGGTCATGATAAGTTCAACTCTTGGAAAATTTGGTAGTCATTACAATAGGAAGCAACGCCGTGTAACATTGAGGATAGATTTTCAACTTTCTCTAGACCAATGTAAAATAAGGCGTGCAGTCATGGATGACAGTTTGATGCATGGGTCGATGAAAAAAATTTGGGCAAAGGAAATTCGCTCTGCAAGCGAAGAGATCAAACTACCTTTGGGGAAGAGATTTTTCAAAGATGAAGTAATGTTTGGATTATCGGGACGACAATGAATTGGAGTGGGGAAGGGTGTAACATCTTAGGAGTTTTCCTAAGCACATGCTCCTCCACTACATGCCAAGATGAACAAGTCGGGCAAGAGAGAGAGAATTTGGTTCAGTTCAAGAAGGAAGAAGGCTTCTTATATTATGAAGTTGATGTTCCTTGGGCACACATCATGACAAGGATGAATTCACCAATGATTTCTTGCAACGAAAGTTAAGATGAAGGCTTGATGGAAGAAATGGGAAAGGTGGGTACTCCACGAAATCAATGGGTGCCCCACCGAAGAGACGAATCAGTTAAAGGCATCGGTTGGACACTTCAGTAGAGAAGATGTCTGACCAACCGAATGAAGGAAAAAATGAGTTGGGCGAGCTCGTTCACCTTGGGAACTCTCCACACTAAGGAGAACTGGCCAAGGAAACATGCATCAAACAATTAGCCAATAGTATGGCTGATGAGCGGTCACGAACTTGACTTGGGTGCCCAAAACTGAAGTTGACGAGTCAACCAAGTGAGCAAGAGTGCAATTGGGTGAGTCAGCCGACTCACCCAAGGGATGCATTCCCTTCGAAGAATTCAACCTAAACTAAAGGTGGAAAAATTATCAAGGGTTTCATTGCTCCATGGTGAGGGGGCACATCGGTTGGAAAGGTTGGGTGCCTATATAAACAAAGGGAGGAAACCATTTGGGAGTCATCATCGAAATAATCAAGTCAAAGAGTCTAATATATAGGTTCAGAACCGTAGAGGTGGACAGATGAGTTTGGGAAGAGAACCATAGAGCTAAAAGGATGAAGCATGAAGGAGAGAGTCATTTAAAATTATGACTGAGGAAAACAAAGGAAGGGTGTCGAGTGACTCGTCGAAGTTGAGTACTTTTGTTTATGCATAGGTTCTTTGTGTAACTAAGTGAAAGCTCCTTTGTAAACTTTATTTGTGTGTCGCACAACCTTGGCTCGACACACTGTTGTTCTTATTAATAAAGAGACTTGGGTATTAGGTTAGTTTGGACACCTATTTACATAATTAGTTTACTATGTATGGATGCTTTCTCTTTACCGTGGAATGTTATAAGTATAAGAAAATGAAAACATAACTCTAACTAATAATTAAATGAAGTGAAGGTGTAGTTTAGTCTAAGTAAGTCGGTGCATCCTTGCCATCGAAATGAAAGGTGTCGGTGCTACACATTGTTGAGGATGTTGGATGTCTGAAATCCAACTGAGATCCCCAATCATGACAATTATCCTTCAAAAGGATTAATATATGGTGTTATCTTACCTCAAGGGTTTTTTCTATTTCTTCTGTTCAATATTTTGTTGAAGGATTTGAGTCGTTTCTGAAGTATATTTTCAGATTTATTGAGGCACATAACATTTGGTATCCGAGAACTTTCTTCAACCAAATAAAGGAAGAAAATTTTGGTTCTTTTTGCATATTTTTTGTAGGAGAAAAAGGGGCAGACACACTTTAGAATCAATTATGGAACTTTCTACGCATAAGTTGTAGAAAAAAATTGGGTATTTCAACTCCTCTTGGAGAAAAACCCATTTAAAAAGAAACAACTGAAATGGAGTTTGGGATGCGAAGTTATCAACATTTTAAATTCAACAAAATTTACCAGGGTTTTTCTAGAAAAATCCACACAATATTCACAGTAAGTTATTTTTAAACCCTAGTTTTTTGTTGAAGATTTCTTCCAAGCAAGATGTATTTTATTGGAAAAGATAATGGCCCTAATATTAAAGAATACATAAAAGAAAGGAAGTTATCATGGCAAGAGAATTGGAAAATTATGTACCCATTCTTTTCCAAGATGATGCTAAGATATGGTGGCAATCATTGAATTTTGTCAAGATGATGGCACTTTCCGATGAAGAATTTGAAAAATCACTTTTAGACAGGTTGTCTTATGCTGGAAAGGGATAGAGAGAGAACCAATGGTTTATATGGAAACTCTATATTAATGGTTCATGGTTGTATTCTCACAGAAAAATCCATTGTTTCTATTAATCCTAGTTTCCAACAAAATGTTATCAATGCTCAGTTGGTTAATAGATTGCAAGTTCAAGCAAAAAATATGCAAAGCACATAGATTGAGGGAAGCAATATTCAATTTTTTTAAAATGTGAAGTTCACCATGGACAAATATGTATTTCATTCTGATTTTTTTGGCATTGATATGAATGATGTGGATGTTATTCTTAGATATCCTAGGATGGCCACGATTTCTACAATGAATATTAATGTGAAAAAAAAGTTTGTGAAACTTTGGTATAAGAAAAAGAAGATTGCATTGCAAGATGTGTCTCTTAAGAATATATGGCCCACAAGGGAAAGCAAAGAATTTTTTGTAGAATATCAAGTTGAATCAGAAGCAAAGGCTACAAAAGTACTTGAAAAAAAGCACCAGGAAGGGAATCAAAGCACATAAAATCTAAGGAACCACATGTTGAAAATACCAAGCAAGCATAACTAAGAGCTAAGGTTGATGTATATTGCTATCCACACCACATAGAGAAACAAAGGTCATCCAGACAAGGGTGTGAGAATCAAAAAACTTATTATGGACCAACATGGAAAAAGAAAGGAAACCAATCAAGAGGTTCATGGAGGTATACTAGCACAGTAGGACGATGTCATGATATAGAAAAACTCCCATCGCACCAAAGGCACGATAAGGAACAATATTAGGGTGGCACAACAATATTTGGAAATAATGTTCATATTCCATTAGGATGGATGGATTCATGTACATGGTATTAGTTGGATATTGTCACACACCCAACCCCCTAAGTAGCTTTTAAGGGAATGCAGTATTAAAATTTCATTCTTATTAAACAACTCAAAACTTCCTTTTTATGGAACCATCATTTTCTGCTCATCAATATCTTTCCAACGACTGCAATTTTTTCCAAAACTGAGCTCCAAATCGAAAGTTATGGCTTCTCAATATTTTTTCCACCCCATTTCCACGTGTCATCCACATGGCACTTGATCACATGTTCCCCCTACGTGGAACTTACATGGCTCCCAGATTCACGTGCCCCATGACATGGCACAGACGTGGCATCAAACACATCCTCCCTCATCCCGTGCTTATCAAACCTTTATCATCGCCTTCCTTCACTATCGAGGTCCTCTCATCGGGGTGTTTCCATGACAGGATACCCTGCACACCCGAAAACACCCTCCTCCAACATATCATATGGTTCCATGGGCTTGGCGATGGATGGATAGGGTTTCATCGGTGTTCCTTGGTTGGGCCTCAACCTCAGTACATGTGACGCTATCCCAATGAGACATGTGGCGCTATCCATGTCATCCTATTGATCTCTCAACTAAATATTGATGGTCCAGATCGTATGTGGGGTCCCTCATACCTTGGAAGATCGACAGTCTAGAATCCACTTCGTATTTTCCACGTCAGAGTGTCTTCGAGAAAATATACTACGAAAATTTTTTGCGGTGGATGACCTAGATCTCCTATCGTGGATCCTTCGATCCTAATGGATCAACATCCAATATTTCATTCTGGAGCTTCCCCATCAGAGTATGTCTCTGTGATTCATTTTGAAAAGCCTCTTTGCGATGGATGGTCAGGATCTCCTCACCGAAGATCTAACAACCATGATTTGGGGTGAGTACATCTAGTTTCCCAGCCCCCATTCTAGGGAGACTCCCAGGGAGACACTTGTCACCCCAAACTACGTCGACTACCGAATTGGAGAGACACGTGGCACAATAATTGATTAACACATGGACCTCCACATGGGATTGATGTGGCATACATGTTGTTAGTCCTTAATTTTTTTAATGACTGTTGAACTATTCTTTTCCATGCCCTACCATTATTTTACAATATGTTTTCTTCTTCTACATCCTTTTAAGTGTGCTTGCATTATCCTTTCTAATCATTTTATGACATGTATTAGTGTGATTAAATTTAGAATAAGACATTTAGGATATTTCCATCAAGTTACAAGTCCTATTTTCCATTTGAAATTTTGCAAAGGGAAAAGGCACTACAAGAATAACGTTATTCTTATAGCGCCATGAGTAATCATTGTTTCAAATGCGCCAACTTCCCAAGATTGTGTCAGCAACTGTCTAGGATCATTGTTGTGTTTTCAGTGTTGATACTTATTCAAAGGGATTGGGTTTGTACTCATAAGTCCGATATCAAATCGCATGTTTCATGTCATGATTCCTAACATATGATACATGATTCCTTCACTATATATGTGTATTAGTTTATACATGTTTTACAGGTAATAGAACTCTTCCATAGATTTCATATTTTTAGAGATTCCGAAATATTCCTAATAGAAACCCTAAGCACTCTCAGATATTTAGGGATTATAATCGATATCATGGAACCTAAGAAAAGTGGGAAAATCACTCATTTAGAACCAGAGGGTGTAGAATTGATTGAGGCTTATCCTCAAATCTCATAGAAGTTTAGAGATGCAGGGTGGTTTAACTTATGTTCTACACTCCAGGGTTATCATGAACAAGTCTCCATGATGTTTGCGCAAAACTTTGATGGATTCGAGACAATGGTGGGAAAAGTTTTGATACATGTGACAGAGCATTCGATTGGGACCGCATGTAGGTTATCAATGTATGGAGAGAGATGGTGGAAGAAGGAGATGTTGCCTATTGAAATTGTAAATCGTTTTTTACTTCCAGAACGCCAAATCCCTAACTTGAGTCGGGGTATTCCACAGAGTTGGATGAAGAAAGAATGCGAAACTGCTTTAATGATTATTCCCAGGTACATTACATGTGAAGGGTGATTTTCCCTTGTCCATATTTATCATACGAGGTTGTTGATTCATTTGAATGGTGATAGTCCTTTGTGTTTGCCTTTATTTTTATTAAAAATCTTGTCAAAGATGTCTAAAAAGATATAGACTCTTTCTGCAACTACTAGTAAAAGTCTTTTTCACCAAAGACTTATTAAAATCCTAGTTATGTATGCTTTAGGAGAAGTCCAACGTTCTTGGGACTGGTTGATTGAATCACTCAAACTTTAAGAGCATGGATCCAAGCATAAAACCTCTCTAGAACAAAAATCCAAAAAGGTAAAGAGGGTTCCTAAAATTCATGTTGTTATAGTGAAAGAAAGTTCCCTTGTAGTCAGAATAACCTGATCTAGCAAAAGGAAGTTGCAGTCACAACAAGAGATTGAGGATTAACTTAATGATTTCCCTATAGCCAAGATGACCAAAATACAGAAAAAAAAATAAAAACAGAGTGAGAGATGGAAATTCAAACTCAGATTGAGTCCCATGTTCCAAAAGACGAGCCTAAAGACTACAAAGGTGTAGTATACCTAGGGAGGTAATATGGGGTGCCTAGGGAGGTACCCAATGGGAATGTGGTTATGTATTATAGT
This sequence comes from Picea glauca, assembly GCA_000966675.3. Classification (NCBI taxonomy): domain Eukaryota; kingdom Viridiplantae; phylum Streptophyta; class Pinopsida; order Pinales; family Pinaceae; genus Picea; species Picea glauca. The sequence goes on from JZKD02S2143786.1 coordinate 241,436, forward strand.
GGAAGTGATTTAATATATGAGAATGTGGTCATTCAATGTAAGGTGGACTAGGTCCACTATATTAATAAAGGCCCACTATGGTAGTTAGATGTAATAAATGTGAGAAGGCTCTCTAGAAGGTTCCTAGGAGATAGAGAGAGCTATATAAAGAAGTGTAAGCAATGTAATGAAGCATACTGAAGAATATTGTGATTGTACAAGAAGGACATAATCAGGAAGCTAAGGAAGTCATTGAATCAAAGACAAAAAGTGTTGCAGATTTGAAGAAAAAAGAACATATCCCTACATTTGTTGTATATCACCATCCACATCATATAGAGACACAACAATCATCAAGGCAAGGGCATGTGCATCAAAACATTTATGCACCAGCAGGGCACCAGAAAAGAAACCAATCAGGAGGTGGATGGAGGACTACAAGCACTACGAGAAGAACTCATGCTACATAAAAAATCCCATGGAAACCCTGACATGATGCATAGCAAGATCAAGGTGGCAAGGTAGCATATGGACATCATGTTTGAATTCCATTGGGATGGATGGATGGTCATACTTCGTACCATTTGGATACATTGCTTAGCCGGTCATATTGTATGGTTTCTTCTCGTGTTTTGAGGATGAAACATGTGAAGGGGGATGAAATGTAGTATACCTAGGGAGGTACCCAATGGGAATGTGGTTATGTATTATTAGTGGAAGTGATTTAATATATGAGAATGTGGTCATTCAATGTAAGGTGGACTAGGTCCACTATATTAATAAAKGCCCACTATGGTAGTTAGATGTAATAAATGTGAGAAGGCTCTCTAGAAGGTTCCTAGGAGATAGAGAGAGCTATATAAAGAAGTGTAAGCAATGTAATGAAGCATAGTGAAGAATATTGTGATTGTACAAGAAAGGATTGCTTGATGATTTTTATCCTTCCATAAGGATTAATATATGGTGTTACCCTACCTCAAGGGTTTTGTCTACACCTTGTGTTCATGTTATTGTGAATGTTTTTTATTATTCTTGATGATATTGTGGATCTATTTTGAGATTTATCTTCAAATCTATTCAGGTACTTAAAAAAAGGAGTGCATGTTAGAGGATCAACTAAGCATAAGATTAAACAGTTCATACAAAAACAAGATGAACCTGTTGCAGAGGGTAAATGTAAGAAATTGAGCAAGAAAGGAAAGAGTAAACCTATAGTGAATTATCCCAGCAGATCTAAAACTAGGGCAACAAATAAGCTGAGGTTGAATTCAAAAGCCCTATTCCACCCCTCTATTAAGAAATAAAATTTGATTATCATTGATGATGATACAATAGAAAGTACAGAGGAGGAAAAGGGACAATCACCAATAACTTCTTCACACAAGTTGAAAAATGTTAAATTGGATCCTGAAGATGAACATTATAATGAACCTGTGGAGAAACAGAGAAAGGATGAGAAGGGTAAAAACTTGCATAGCATCCAATGAGGCATGTAACTACAACAACAAAAAGGCCAATTCTAAACTCTAAATCTTTACCCAAGTCCTATTTGAAAAAAGTCCATTCAACTGATCTTGAAGACAGTCTAGTGAATTTTGAGATCAAACAAGAATTTGATTATTTTCTAGAGACAGAGGAGCTACAAGATTTTCAGGAGATGAAAATGTCAAAAAGTTTTTAAGCATAAGAGATTGTTGGTGGTTCATCTTCAAAGGATCATAAGCATGAATTCAAAGTAAAAAAACCCAAGTTTTCCATTGACCTAAATCAACTTGCTCCAGATGAAGACCATACTGAATTCAGAGTATAAAAGAGGGATGAAAAAGTCAGGGTGAAATAATTGCAAACCATGATCATGAAGTTGAAGAAGGAAAAGTGGATGATAGAACAGTGGAATTCCAAGCAGTAAGAAAAGTTGCAGAAACTTAAGAAGAAGAAGAAGAATCAACAAGCCTTGCTCAAAGAGATAAGGGAGACAAACATCAAACTTTATTGGCATAATGTGTTTTTGAAAACCAAGATGAAACAAAGAAAGACCAAAGGTTACACCTCTATCATACTGTGAATGTTTCAAAATATGAGGCATCATACAGTTTTGACTTTTTGATGAATACAACGAATACCTATGCTAAGATTTCAAAAAATGGTATTAAAATCTACACAGAGGCAGAGTATTTCCGAATATGTACAGATTGTTCTCATCACAACATGAGTGTCTATTCTTTAGGCCATCTTGGAGGACTAGCTCAACATCAGATTCACTCCTTATTTTGTGAGATTTAAATATCTCATTAGATCAGAAACTAGTCTACATTCAAGTTAATTATCTGAAGACCAGGTTGTAGAGATTAAAATTACATGTATGAGAGGATATGTCTCCTAAGTTTTAGCTAGAAGATGGTATCTTATCTAAACTATATCTAGAAAGTAGAATATTTGGAAACTAATTGTTGTGTATAAAAATGGATCTGATTGACAGAATTAAGGGTCAATTGGTTGGGAACCATTGGCCATTTTTGAAAACTCTGTAAGACAAATAACTATTTCATTTTCGTACTAAATGGAAAAGGCTATCTGATGGTTAGATTTGTATTCTTGTCTATATTTATATATTTTTCTTACTTGAATGCATGTTAATATATTGCTAAGTACATGATGTATCTTGTTTGTGAGTAAGCCAATGAAAACTTTATTGTTTGCTTGTTCATAATCATATGTGTTTTCAAGTACATTTCTCTTGCTTCTTGAATGATATTTGGGATCAAGAGTTTCATATGTGAGTGGAAAATTTGAAATCTTACATACTTCTCTGTCTTTCATGTTACATTTTCCATCTGATTTATTGAATTTGTTTCCATTTACTAAGCCATTGAGATGTGAATTTTCTTTTGCATATTTGAGATTGATACTTTTACATTATCTTTGACCCAACCTTCAAACCATTTCAAAACCCAATACAAATATTTATCCATAAAACCATTGCAATAACTTGATGATGCCCTATCTTTCCCTCTCACAATCAAGTGCAACTTTAGGGACTAACATCTTTTGGCACCGTTGTCAGGGATGAAGACATGAAGTATTTTTTCCTGGGAGAATGAAAAAGATCAGATCTAAATCTAGATGGTGGACAAGAGTTTAGATATTCACGTGTAACCGTATATTATTCACCTGGTGACTCCTTTGTAGTAGTTATGAATCCTAAAAGAGAAGGTAAAGGACTTAAACCTCTTCTAACTATGTCATCATCTACAAAGAAACAAGTGACCAAAAGAAACTCATGTCCAAAACCTGTTGCAGCAGTGTCTAATCCTGAAAATTTATTAAGAAAATATAAAGGTACTAAAGGACAATCCTCTTCTTCTAAAGATAATTCTCCAACTGTAGAAGTTGTACCTGAAATTGAAACAAAACCTATTGTTCAATATTCAATTGTATCTTTTCCTTCAACTATTTCTGAATTGAATTTAGAACAATGGAAATTATTTTGTGAACTTATTGAAGAAGAACAAACAAACACCTTATCTATAGCTGGAGCTTTGAGAGATTTTACCAGAGATACTAAAAGTGAGCCTGGTAAAATTTTATCTTCATCACCTCATTCGAGTTCTTCTGAAGAAGCTAAACCACAATTTTGATCCTTTGGCAATCCTTTGTTTCTGGAACCTTTTTCCCATCTTAATTTAGAAAATAAACCCGTGATATCATGAGTTGAAGATCATAAACCTACATCAGCTCAACCAAGTTCTTCTACCCAAGGGACTATTTTCCTTTATACATCTCAAATTTTGTCTCTTCCTAAAATTCAAACACCAGTTGTGACAAATATGGTTGTAAACAAAATGGATGCAATTGTTGCAACAAGATATGCACCATTGATTTTACCACAAGTATTGTATGCTTTCCCACCCAATGATTATATGAAATATTTGCTAAGATTCAATGGAGAGGGAGAGGTCACTGTTGAAGAACACTCAAATTATTTCTACATTTTTTCAGATAACTTTAATGTGGAGCATGCAGATGTTTGGATGAGACTTTTTGTGCAGAGTTTAGATTGAGAAACAAGGAAATGGTTCAATACTCTCCCTCCTAATTCTATTGTTGATATTGATGCACTAGATGCTACCTTTTTGAGACACTAGGGAGATAAGAAAGATTACTTGTATTGTATCATTGAATTTGGTGCTTTGAAAAGGAAAAAAGGAGAATATGTATCAAATTTCACTAAAAGATTCAATAAAATGTATAGTAAGATTCCATACAAAATTAAACCCACAAAACATATGCCTTACTTTTTCCAATGCTTTTGATGCTTAGTTTTATCTTTTGTTGAGATAAATAAGGTTTTTCACTTTGATTTTAAGGCATGAATCAACTATTGAAGTAGAATCCAATATACTGGCAGCAGAGAGATTGAAATCAAAGAATAATAGAGAAAAGAAAAAATAGAGAGAAGAACTTCCTTCTTCTTCTCATACAACATTTGATTCAAAGATTGATGAAATGGCCAAAATGCTAAAAACCTCAACATCTGAAATGGCTAGACTTAATATGGAAACAAAGAAACCTAGGAGACCTACACAAGAGGGTGGATACATAAATTCCAATCAGTTCAAAAGGCCTAACAATGTTCCTCAAAATTTTCCAAGGGAAAGAATAAATCAAGAGGATCAAAATGTTTTTCCTCCTTTTCAAAACAATGTAGTGGAAGAAGTTGAAAAAATTGATGATACTGAGAAGGATTCCACAGTTCATTTACATGATACATAATTACCTCCCACTCACGTGACACAACAAGAATATGAAGATGCCCTTATATTGATTTATTTTGAGGAAGATGATGCTAAAGAGATTTCTCAGAGTGAACCCAAAAGGAAAAAGTATGGTCTAAGATCCGGAGCAAGTGGATCAAAGGTAGACACATATGTTCAAGCAAAAAAGACAAATTCTCTAGCAAAGTCAGGATCCAACAAAGAAACATGGGCTAAAATTGATCAGCAGCAAAAACAACCTGTCAAGGTTAGTACTACAAAGGTAAAGGAATATGAGAAGCATGTTCCTTCTTTTAGTATGGAAAATGAAATCAATAATATCAAAATCCCTATACCTCTGGTAGAATTGATGAAAACTGATCCTTTTAGAAAATAGGTTTTGAAATCCCTACAATCCCCTGCTCATGTTACTTTTATGATACCATAAATATTGAAGATGGAAATCATGCCATGACTATTGGGCCACATATTGAAGATAGATCTGATGCCTCTCCTCCTTTCTACATATCCTTGAATATTCATGAAAAAATATTGCATAATTGTCTAATGGATTCAGGAGAATCTCACAATGTCATGCCAAAGGTAGTAATGGATGAGCTAGGGTTGGATATCACTAATCCTTATCTATACCTATATTATTTTGACTCCGGAAAGGTTAAATGTTTAGGAGTCATTAAATACATGGTTGTCAATTTATCTCAGTTACCTATGAAAAGTGTGGTTTTGGATGTGATAGTGGTTGATATACCTCTTAAGTTTGAGATTATATTATCAAGGTATTGGGATAATAAAGTAGGGGAAACACTACAAATGAATCTCAGTTATGCCACCATACCTGTATTTGGTGGAGAACATCGAAGACTGTATAGGGAAGTTAGGTTGGATTATCTGGTTAATGATCATGAAAATCCTAGTAATCATCCCATATATGCAGTTGAAGATGAACTTGGTTCTTCAATTGTTCACATCAGTCATAAGACAACTGAAGAACCAGTGAGAAAAGTTACACATGCAAAAGAGAAAAATATAGAAAATTCAGTATGGAAGATGTTCTTTGATGGTTCATGTTCCAAAGAAGGTCTGGGGATGGAAATGTTTTCATCTCTACTTTTAAAGAAGTCATTCCTATGTCATACAAGTTGTAATTTGATACAACAAACAATATCAGTGAATATGAGGCTCTTTTGCTGGGATTGAAAGATGCTAAGGGTATGGGTATTGATAAAATTTTAGTTTTTGGGGATTCAAAGTTAATCATTCATCAACTCAATAATATATACCAGGACAAACAACAAAGGTTAAAGAAATACATAAATGAAGTGTGGGATTTTGTTGAGAAGTTCTTCCTGTCTTTCAATATCACTTTTATATAGAGAAATTTGAATCAACACACAAATTCTCTAGCTTTGGAAGCTAGTAATTTCAAAACTCCAATACTTCCAAACTTAAGATTTGAAGTTTAGGTAAGACACAGACCTTCTATACTAGACAATATAAAAAATGGTAGGTTTTTAAAGATGATCAGGAGATTAAAATATTTTGAGACCATTGATGAATTTTATGTCATTTCCATAGATCAAGAAAATGAAAATGATGATGTAGAATTTCATTCTGCTGATATTATTAGAAACAACATTGTTGGCCATAAAATTATTGAGTTGAAAACCGATCATTTTCCAAAGGGCCTAGTTCCCCCTTGAAAGATTATTTGATCATAATGATGTTTCTAAAAGGTCTGTTATTCAAACAAAAGATGAAAAAGTGGTAGATTGTGATATCCGTTCTAATTCAAATACAAATATGGTAAAGTTATCCAAGAAATTACCAGATAAACAGAGGGACATTTATGTAAGTTTGATGAAACAGTTTGTTGATGTTTTTTCTTGGTATTATGAAGACCTTAAGGTTTTTGATACAGAGATTATGCAACATAAGATTCCTTTGAAGCCTGGATCCAAACCTTTTAAGCAGAAAATAAGACAATTCAATCCATTGTTTCTACCCATAATTGAAAAGGACCTGGAAATATCGTTGAATGCTAAAATTATAGTGCCATTGAGATACTCAGAATGGGTGGAAATTTTAGTACTTGTCAGGAAAAAGAAAGGAGAGATAAGGATGTGTGTAGACTTTAGAAATATGAACAGGTGTTCTCTGAAGGACAATTATCCATTACCTAAAATGGATCATATTTTACAAATACTGGTAGGGGTTCAAAGGATCTCCATGCTTGATGGATATTCATGTTATACTCAAATATCAGTGATGGAAGAAGATAAAAAGAATACATCTTTAACTACTCCCTGGGGCACCTTCATGTATGAAAAAATTTCATTTGCACTCATGAATGTCAGAGAAACATTCCAGAGAGCCATGGACATTGCATTCATTGGTGAGAAAGACAAATTCATGGTTATTTATCTTCATGAAATTACTGTTTTCTCGACATCTGATGACGGGCACTTGCAACATCTGAAGCAGACATTTGAAAAATGCAGAAGGTATGGCATATCATTAAACCCTAAAAAGTCTTAGTTTTCCATGGAGGAAGGTAAACTCTTAGGACATATTGTTTCAACAGAAGGAATCAAGATAGATCCTGAAAGGGTAAAGGCCATCCAGAAGATAGACATTCCAAGGAATAAGAAGTCTATCCAATCCTTTCATAGGTAAAATAAAAATTTTAAGAACATTTATACCCAATTTTGCAGAAATCATCAAGCTTATTACTGATATGTTGAAGAAAGATGTAGATATCAAGTGGATAATTGAAGCAAAGGAATAATTTGAAAAAATTAAGCAAGATTTAATTAAGGCTCTTGTCCTCATCAGCCTTGATTACTCTAAAGAGTTTCTGATTTTTTCATTTGCATCTGAAGATACCATTGTTGTTCTCTTGCAAAGAAATGATGAAGGGTATGAACAACCTATCTCTTTCTTTAGTAAGACTCTAAGGGATTCAGAATTAAAATATGATATCATGGAGAAACAAACCTATGCTATGGTGAAAACATTGATGTCCTTTAGAGTGGATGTTCTTCATTCTGAGATTATTGCATATGTTCCAAGTAGTGCTATCAAGGAAATTATGGTTCAGCTAGATAGTGAAGGAAAAAGGGGAAGATGTATAACCAAGATTTTGGAATATAACATGGTCATAAAGCCTACTAAATTGATCAAAGGACAAGGTATTCCTAAATTACTGACATAATCAAATTGTAAAGCAATTGGATTGCATCATATCTCCAATAGATCAATTAATTCAGTATTACAGGTTGAAGAAACTGGTTCACAGGTAAACAACAAATATCTTTTTTCTCCATGGTATAAATATATTGTTCATTTTCTCCAAAGCCTTCAACCTCCTCCTAATTTAGATAAATCCAAGTTCATATCTCTTAAGCTTAAATATGTGAAGTATTGCATTATCAATCAATTTTTGTTTTGGAGAGATCCTAATCGAATTCTGCTGAGATGTGTTGATGAAGAGGAAGCAAAAAAAACTTTTAATGATTTACACAAAGGAGTTTTTGGGGGACATCATAATTGGAAAGCCACAGTTTTCAAAATACTAAGAGCAAGTTATCACTGGACTGTAGTATTCTTTGATGTGTTTTCTCAAGTCAGAGCATGTGAACCATGTCAAAAGTTTTCAGGAAAATAGAAACAGATGTCTATGCCTCTGAAACCCATCATTTCTCATGGACCTTTTCAACAGTGGGGCCTAGATTTCATTGGAGAAATTCATCCTCCATCTTCTGGACAACATAAATGGATACTCACAACCACATATTACTTTACCAAATGGATTGAAGCAATCCCAACACGCAATGCAACATATAAGCAATAATGAGTTTTCTTGAAGGAAATGTTTTCTCGAGATTTGGGTGTCCTAGGAAGATGATTATTAATAATGCCCAAGCCTTCAAGTCTAGTTCAATGACTGAGTTTTTTAATAATCACAACATCAATTTGGTTCACTCCACTCCTTACTATCCTCAGGGAAATGGATTAGCAGAATCCTCCAACAAGAGCCTTATAAGGATCATTAAAAAATTGCTCACAGAGAATAAGAGATCATGGGATTCAAAATTGAAATTTGCCTTATGGGTTGGAACTTCACCCTTTCAAATGGTTTATGGAAAAAAGGTTGTATTTCCAACTCAAATTGGTTTATATGTTCTCAAATTTATGCAAGAAGAGTTAGAAGATCCCTATGATATTCAAAGAAGAATTTTCCATATCATAGAAGTTCAATAGAATAGAGAAAAGTTGAATCAGGAAGTTGTCATTTATCAGAACAAGGTTAAGGCAACTTTTGATAAGAAGACTAAACAAGATATTTTTCAAGAAGGAGATCTTGTGTTGAGGTGGGATGTTAGAAGAGAGGAAAAGTCTAAACATGGTAAGTTTGATAATTTATGGTATGGTTCTTTTAGAATAGCTAAGGTCATGAATACTAATACTTTCCTCTTATATAATTTGGATGATAGTGAAATCTTGGGAGGCCCAGTGAATGGGCGGTTTCTAAAACACTAATTCTTTTAAACTAGCAAGTGGTTTTCAGTTTGTACAGTATGATTTGCTTTTGTTTTGGTGTGATTAGTTGATTTATTCAAATAATATTCCATAATCCTAATGGAAACACTACTCTGCATTTTTGTGGTTTTTATTTTTGGATTACCAAATAAAGGGATGGTAGAGCAGGGAAATAAATTACAGTGAAAGTTTTATGATAATCGGGGAGATAAAGGAATTGGTCAGTAGGTTATTAAAGTTTCACCATGAAACATTATCCTCGGAAGGAGAAAGTGTTAGTCCTTAATTTTTTTAATGATTGTTGAACTATTCTTTTTCGTGCCCTACCCTTTCTTAGCATTATTTTACAATTTGTTTTCTTCTTCTACATCCTTTTAAGTGTTATTTCATTATCCTTTCTAAGCATTTTATCACATGCATTAGTGTGATTAAAGTTAGAATAATACATTTAGGATCTTTCCATCAAGTTACAAGTCTTATTTTCCATTTGAAATTTGAAATTTTGCAAAGGGAAAAGGAGCTACAAGAATAACGTTATTCTTGTAGCACCAGGAGTAATCATTGTTTCAAATGTGCTAAATTCCCAACATCATGTCAACAACTCTCTGAGATCATTGCCTAAAATCGATATCATTTATAATTAGGATCAGTTTGTGTTTTCAACTTTGATACTTATTCAAAGGGATTGGGTTTGTACTCACAAGTACGATATCAAATCGTAGGTTTCATGTCATGATTCCTAACATATGATACATGAGTCCTTCATTATATATGTGTATTAGTTTATACATGTTTTGCAAGTAATATAACTCTTACACAACTTTCATATTTTCAGAGGTTCCAAAATATTGTTAATAGAAACCCTAATCACTCTCAGATCTTTAGGGATTATAATCGATATCATGGAACCTAAGAAAAGTGGGAAAATCACTCATTTAGAACTAGAGGGTGTAGAATTTATTGAGGATTATCCTCAAATCTCACAGAATTTCAGAGATGCAGGGTGGTTTAACTTTTTCTCTACACTCCAGGGTTATCATGAACAAGTCTCCATTATGTTTGCACAAAACTTTGATGGATTCGAGACAGTGGTGGGAAAAGTTCGGATACATGTGATAGAGCATTTTATTGGGACCACATGCAAGTTATCAGTGTATGGAGAGAGATGATGGAAGAAGGAGATGTTTCCTATTGAAATTGTAAATAATTTTTTTTACTTCCAGAACGCCAAGGCCCTAACTGGAGTCAGGGTATTCCACAGAGTTGGATGAAGAAAGAATGGAAGATTGTTTTAATGATTATTCACAGGTACATTACATGTGAAGGGTGATTTTCCCTTGTCCATATTTATCATATTAGGTTGTTTGTCATTATTTTTATTAAAAATCTTGTCAAAGATGTATAAAAGGATACAGACTCATCCTGCAACTGCTAGTAAAAGTCTTTTTCACCAAAGAATTATTAAAATCCTGGTTATGTATGCTTTGGGAGAAGTCCATAATTCTTGGGACTAGTTGATTGAATCACTCAAACTTGAAGAATAGGGATCCAAGAATAAAACCTCTCTAGAATAGAAATCCAAAAAGGTAAAGAGGGTTCCTAAAACTCCTATTGTTACAATGAAAGAAAGTTCCCCTGTAGTCAGAATAAACTGATCCAACAAAAGGAAGTTGCAGTCACAACAAGAGACTAAGGATTTACATAACGGTTTCCCTATAGCCAAGATGACCGGAACATAGAAAAATAAATTAAAAACAGAGTCAGAGATGGAAACTCAAACTCAGATTGAGTCCCCTATTCCAAAAGACGATCCTGAAGACTGCAAAGGAGTCCATGTCAGAGGATTGACTAATCATAATCTTAAATAGTCCATACAGAAACAAGATGAACCTATTGCAGAGGGTAAAGGTAAGAAATTGAACAAGAAAGGAAAGAGTAATTCTTGAGTGAATTATCCCAACATATCTAAAACCAGGGCAACAAATAAGTTGAGGTTGAATTCAAAGGCCCTATTCCACCCTTCTATTAAGAAAGAAAATGTGATTATCATTGATAATGACACAATGGAAAGTATAGAGGAGGAAAAGGGACAATCACCAGTAACTTCTTCACACAATTTGACAAATGTTAAATTGGAGCTTGAAGAAGAACATTATAATGAACTTGTGGAGAAACATAGAAAGAATGAGAAGGGTAAACAAATTGTAGAGCATCCAATGAGGCATGTAACTAGTGTTGGGTATGTTTTATATTCTTTACACGAGTAGTAGTGTCAGGTGCCTCGGGAAAAAATTTCTTCCTCGAGAAACATGTCACGTGCCTCGAGAAACATGTCACATATTTAGGTGGTTTTTCAATACATGGTTTTTTGCCGATGGTTTTCTATTTCCGGTTAAGGAATTAGGGTTGTGGACTAATCCAGGTCATTGGGTTAGGGTTTTGGATGTCGTTGGATCCTATATGTATATTGTATTGTAAATAATGTATTATACATGAATGAATATAGAATATGTTGATTTTCCCGGTTTGGGTTTCCAGGGGAAAAATATCTGTGTAATGTTTGTATTTGTCATTGTATATTTTTTGTTCTTTTACTGAATATTTGTTTGTAGTAGATATTGTACAAGGTTAAAATCTACAGTTGGTATCAGAGATTTTTTGGATTCAGGGGGGCACCTTTGTGGTCAAGGGTTTGGCTTGGGACTGTGATAAGCCTTGTTACAGTGGGAGATCTGTGGTATTGATTTTTCAGGTGAAAAGAAATGGCAAGCAATTCGAAGATGGAGATCGAGAAGTTTAATGGGAAAAATTTTGAGATGTGGAAGCTGTTAGCACTCTGTAATTTTGCCCAGGCTGAAAAGGCAATCACAGAGGCAACATCAGAACCGCTTCGAGTCCTGGATCTAGCCCTCCAAGACTCAGAGAGGGATCTCTCTGTGTA
>JZKD02S2143786.1:262306-282139 GCA_000966675.3 Picea glauca
GATCCACCAATTTAATCATAAATCAAGCATGCACATCCTTGAGACAATCACAAACATTTAGTACTAAATTACATTCAATACACAGAGTTCAGAAATACTTATCAGTTACAGTTGATAACCAACCAACTGACTTCGGGTGTTCTCCTTTACACCCAACCATAGGATCTGCATGCTCAGTCACTTCAAAAATAGGCCACCCCTGTGACAATCCATGATACCACTAGGGAATGTCTCTCTCCTTCTCTTTCTGATTCTCAGTAGTTCATGGAGAACACTCTCTGTCACCCTACACTTTATAGAGATTTTCCTCACACTCACCTAGCTCAGGCCTCATCAAGGTTTACCATATGTCCCCCCGCATCAAGCATGTGGCCCCCTTAGCTCAAGTCAGGTCCTTCCTTTATGACATTGGTCCTCCCCCCCCTTGTTTCTTGCCCTTTTCCCCTCTCTGAACCCCCTTCTCTTGTGCGTATTCTGCATGTAATCTGTTGGGAAGGTTCTCAATCTATCCCCTTTCTTTTGTGATAAGGAACTTGCAGGGTCAATCTATGCTACAGACTCGGTACTTTGCTGCACCTTGAATGACATCATATGTTTTCTTAGCCATACTTCCCGTACATGTATTCATGGGGGTAGTTGGTTGTTCAACTACCAACTTGTCTCATTAACTTATTTGTCTTGGAATCAAGGTTGAAGGAGAATTATGAATATTTCTAAAATAATACATCAACAATGTAGTTTGGTCCTTTATTCTAATAAACCCTTCTCTCATTCCTCTAGTGGTATCATGGTCAATTAAGAAATTTGGAATTTTCAATTAAGAAAAAATACATTTACAATATTTAGATGTCATCGCATGGAAAACATTGATTATGATTAATTACAAGTTGGGGGAAACAGGGGTGTGGCAATCCCACCCCCCTTAAAGGAACACCATCCTCGATGTTCTTTTTAGCAACACCTTCCATGCCATTAACTTTCAATTACTTCAACAATGTTTTGTTCTTCTTGATCTAGTCCTTTCCCAAACTCTTTGAATTTATCACCTGACTACAACCATCTCATATATTGAGCATATTAATTCACAATTTCATGCATAAACATTTCATTTATGTTCAAAATTCAAGAGGAAATTTACCTATCATCACAATACATATCTATGTAGTTCATGGATCTACATCCATATGGCTATCTTCATTAACTTGACTCATTGTTTCCTTGGCATATCCATCATGTGAATGATCCCATGCAATGAATGAAAATTTTTTAAAGACTCCATCAAGTCTTTCACATGACCTATCAAAGTCTCCCCATCCTTGTGGTCACTCGCCTTTCAAGCTCAGATTCAAGCATTCCCTTCTTTGCTATATAGTCCCTCGAGTGATCCATCTTTCCTTCCTGGGATTTCTTTCATAAGAAGATTTTTGTAGGCTTCGGTGAGTCTTACAGCTGAATCATCCCTCACGTCTACTCTGTCGAGGCATCCTTCTAGCTTGCTCTACCGAAAGTGTCCCTTCAACCCATGTTACCACAATGCAACATTCTTAAGGCAATCATGACTTATCACAAAGTTCTCTTGTCATAATAGTGACCCTCTTTCATGCTTTCTTATTTGACAACCACCATCCGTCCTCCCTGGACATATATTTTCATCTAACCTATGTTCATATGCGTTCAAAATATTTGTGAGATATTTTCATTAATTTTCAATCGAAATTTCTTTCAAATTTGTTACCCGTAGATTTTCAAATTCACAATTTTATTTCATTTTAATATATGCTCCATATTGGAACCAGATTCCACGAGTATGAGATTTCCTTTCTTTTAATAGTTTGGATTTTTTTTAACCAAAAAGCATTGGTCTTCCTTATGGACTTATAACACTGCCATATCCAAGACCCTTCTTCCTACAATTTCAACTTCAATCAGCCAAACAAATTGTTAGTTTCCCATGCACATATACTTTCATTGCACCCTTACAATGGTATCATAATCAACTCATAATTTGTACATTCTAACAATTTTTTTACATTTATAAAAAAATAAAAGGAAACATCATTCCTTACATATAGATCATTTCATCATACCAAACTTTTCCAAATGAAATTCAACATTAAATGAATTTAATCAATGTGTTAATTTCCATGGTCGTATCCTCACACAATGCACCCCTGGCATTATTATCAGGTCATTACTTTTCACATTAGATACTTTTCCTTGATGTGTTGGGTCTCATCCAACCTCTCACCATATGGATTCTTTATCCATATTCATTATTGCAGCATGATTGTTCTTCCTTCTTCAGACTGATCATAACCTCAAATCGACGTATATTTCATGAAAATATCATATGAATGCATTTCAAAATTATTCCCTTATTCGACAATTAGGGTGCCAATATTCCTAGCCACCCAATTCCCTTTTTTACCATTCTACAACTTCGTAGAGTTCTGGAATAAACTTCTTCCACAATGGGAAGTCCTATACATGCCCACTCTCATGCAAACACACATTTCCTTAATGAATTCAATTTAATGTGTTTCTTATGATCACTTTTGTTCCCAATCACTCTTGATTGGTCAATGTATTCATGGCACATATGTTCATGAACTTTTTTGCAAGGATCTCAATCATCCTTGATTTCCATAGGTTCATACCTCTATCCTTCAGGAAATCTTCTTTCCTGAGTCCTACCCTGCTTGGGTATCAATGGCATACAACAACCACTCAAAATTATTTCCATATTATTAAAATAACATTTTTTTTTCCAGAAAGGATTCTTACCCAATCCCTCCACATCTTATGCCACATCATCATGAACACCTTTATACATGTTCTTGTTTTCAACACTCTCTCTGACATTACCTTGTTAGTGTTGTTTTCTGGGGGAACTTCTAAAGTACCTTCAACAATCTTCAATGTCAACGTTCTTGTATTTATCCTCTATTTTAGGATGTTCACCATTGGCAATTTTCATTTCCCAACAACTCCAATCATATCCTACTCATGACATACATCACCACATTTGCATTTTACATTACCTATCATGTAAAATAACATGCATGTACCACATCGTTTAGTTTAACAAAATATTTTTAGATATGTTCTAGCACATCCATATGCATCCCATATTATTTCCCTCAACATTTTCATGAGTGTAATCTAACTCAAATTTTCGGTTGTTTATACACTCATACAACCATCAACATTTCTCATGCCAAAAGTATTCACATCCAGCAACATATTGGCCCCTCATCCTAGAGACACATAATAATAATTAGGAAAGGAGTAAATGGACTCTTCCCTTTTCCAACTCCTTCTACACAACCTGGAACTTTCAGTCCAACTGATTTATTCCCAGGGTCTCACTGTCTTTACATTTCATGGCTCAACCAAACCTAATCATTTAAACATACTTTATTTGTTTATTTTCCTTTTCTTTCACAATTGTTCCCTTTTTAGGTTTATAACTATGTTAAGAGTTTGATTTTTTCGGTGCGAGGCAAGTGTTTCTCCCTTCCTCCTCCTTTGCTTATGCAATCTATCCCTTTTGGGATTTTCCTTCTCTATTCCTTGAGTAGTTTCGGCCAAGTTTCATCTTGGATTTCTATGGTAAATTAACATGGTACCATAGAAATATTTTGGTTCACTGTTTCATCATGAACGAGTGCATTCTACACATTTACTAATAAGATTAGTTAACTTCATTTGCATGTTACATGTGCATGCATTATATTTTAGAATGTAATCCAAGATTCTTATATAAATAGGCCTTGAATCCCAATGCTTAAATTTCAGCAGTTATTAAGGTTATTGCTATGTTCTCTTGACAAAGTCTTCACACAGTTTCTCCACATAGAAATTTCTTTAACATGCAACCCTCCTATGACATATCTAATACCATATGAAATGATCTCAACCCATAATCAATTACATCTTTAATAATTCTAGGATTTACCCAATATTCTATAAGGGATATAAACATGCATTCATTTAACTACACATTCAAACATGTGCATCTATATGTTTTCTTCCCTAATGTATTTGTATGCATCCTTCTATATGCATCGGCATGTTGTGTGTCCATCACATGCACACTTTACCATTTTCCTATGTACATTTATTTGGACCATCTTACTCATGATTTGTTCACAATGCTTTCTATGAAATAATCAAAGACACAATAATGTTTCCTTCCATCATGACAACGAAGGATACCTTGTCCTTTACTCTTTCAGTAAATATGCTAGCTTATCTTGAGGAAATGGAACACATTCTCCTCGAGTTATTATTTTATCAGGACAAATTCATACCCTTCTCACAAGTGAACGATGTATTCATGATATTTATCCAATCATGGAAAGTACAATCTCCTGCCTTACTTTCCTCCTATTCAAGCAGTCACATAATGCCTTTATCATTTACAACATAAAGAAAAATTAAGCATGCAAGTTCATTGCTTGCACTTTTTTTCATGCCTTTCACACACATGGAATTTTCAACATCCATATCACACTTTTAAGCATGTATATGTATATTTACATATATGTATGTGCATCACCTAAACCTTCTCACCTCATTCATTCATATTGATTTTAACATTTTCCAGTTTTGATGAGATCTGACAGCCACTTACCTGACCAATCTCATCAATAAAATCATAACTATGTTTCCCTCTTTACAAGATAAAAACCAACAAAAGCTCACTCTTTCTCATTTCTCTCTTAGTATTTCATATTATCTTCTTTCTGAGGAGTTACATACTTCCTCAAGCTATTAGTTTGAACGAAATATTCAAACCTTCCATCATAGGGTCAGCCATGCATCCATGGTATTATTCATTCTCGAAAGCACTCTCCTTGCCTCACTGCCCCCTCTTACTCAGGAAGTCAAACCTACACTCACACATTATGCATGTGCCTTACTTGCACATTTTTATATCAATCATATACATTCATCAAGTTTTATTTTATATCAGCATTTTCTAATGAGGTTATATAGTTATTCATATGACTATTCTCATAGACGTGATCATATTTTTGTTTCCTTCCCTCATGGAAATACCCAGTAAGAATCCATCCTTATCCATCTGCTATAAAATCCTTCCACAATTCAGAAACATAAGCAGGTAATTACAATGTTGCCTAAGGAAACAAGTTAACAATTTCTAGACTCTCTTATTGCCAAGCCATATTCATATGGCTACCATTCACTTTTGGTCAACATACCTTTATCAATGAAATTATTTCCTAAATTTATTCTTTCTGCTATATAAGCATATGCAACCTTTCCTGTATAGCCATCATATGTTTCTAGATGTAATTATGACCCTCTGGTCATCTAGAAATGATCCATCATTTCCTTAACTAAACTCTCACTAATCATTTCAGCCTTATCTTGATAAGGTATTTGACAATCAACATCATCATCATTTTACTATGGTGTTATTATCGGATCATTACTAGTCATATGATCTATGACCATACCACATTTTATATCTAATCATAGACTATAATGGGTCCATTTGCATGTTACATGTATCTTCAATATTTACCATATGCTTCCCATCATATCTGTGTGTGCTAAGTATTTTGTTCATTCTCTTGGTGTAAATGTATATTTCAGTTGTGTCCCCTTGCATTCATATGCATAGACAGGCTCTTAGGTTAACATGATCATACATCTTCTTAGTACAACCATGAGATCATAACTTGCTCACGTTCATATCATTTACCTCTCATATGAAGACTATCAACAGTCCAAGGGACTCCTTGTTCTTTGTTTAACTAGGTTATTCTGGTGACAAGTTCTCATTTGTTACAAGTCAAGTAGATCGACCTTACGATTTTCCATTAATCCTCTAGACATGAGGAATTACACACACACACACACATATGTATATAATTTTTTATTTATTTATTTAAGTAGTAACTAATACCGCTAAAGATCCTATCAATCCACACCGAATTCATTTAGCCACTAAAAATCCCTTCATAAGGGTCGTATCCCGTATACAAACAATAATCACTAATGCTTACAAGCAACATTACAGTCACTATCTTATTCATTCTTGTGAACCTAAGCAGCCCTTAATGGGAATCTGCCATTTTACATTAGATTCACCCATGAATGTTTACCATTATATTCTCACTCCTATAGGAGTAACTATCAATTCATCAAGCGACAACAACTCTTCTATTGCACGAGATTTCCAAAACAAGTTTTTTTTTTAATCCACATTCCTTCTCAAAGAACTTGTGCAGATAATAAACAATATTTTAACGCAAATAAACTTTGTCCTGCATGCCTATCCCAGCCTTAATGTACCAGTCCCATGATTGATCTATGGCCCATCCAGGCCTAGTATTGTATCATGCTCTGATACCACTCTATAACAAACCTAACCCCCTAAGTAGATTTTAAGGGAATGGGGTTGTTGGGCGTAGGCCCATTTTGGGAGAAAATCACGACGTGGGAGAAATACAACCAAAAGGAAAAGCAACACGTAGAAAGAAAACACACATGTAGAGGAGGAAAGCATGTGAGTTGTGCATGCAAGAAGACATAACCATGCTAGGGTTATGGTTTTGGTAAAATAATGTAATGGTTGGTAAGCTAAAAACATGTATAAATAGGTACCTAGGAGGTCTAGGTCGGGGGTTGGTGTTGTTCAAAGATTGTTATGGGCTCTGGTTCAGATTTTTGGTTTTGGTTCAGAATGTCTGTAAAATATAATCTCATTTTGTAAGTTGTTGAACTGAGGAGAGGAAGTAAGGTAGATCTTGAGGGTTATATCATGGGTTGATGATCTTGGTGTGATCTAGTCCGCCTCATTGTAGATCTCTACTCGTTTGATGGAGCGTTGTAATGCGTGTGACGTTGTAGTTTTGGAAAGACCATAATAAAAGAGCAGAGCAACCAAATGTTTGTGGACGTAGCCTAGGAGGAGGTGAACCATGGTAGATCATGGGTTATGTGATTGAATATTGTGTATTTCATTTACTGTCAATGATTATATGTTAGACAAATGCATGAATGACTTAGTTAGATCTGTTATTTTACATGCATGAATAAGAATGACAAAATATTCCATATAAGCTAAATATTAGAGTAAACAAATGAATATCACATATTGTAATCCCATATCCCCACTCATCCCCGGGCTGCAAGCACCTGAGTGTTGCAGTCACCCATAAGAAATATCTCGGGTGAGATTAAACAGTGCATTCTGTGCGTTGTGTTTCCTTCTGGTTTACTAGGAGGGTTGATAGTTTTAGGGGTTTTTGTTGGAAACCATAGTAGATCTGAACCTGGGTCAGCTAAGGATTAGTTAGAGGAAATGAACAACCAACAAATGGTTCCATTGTCGATTGGAACAAAATGGGATTGAGTGAATGAGATATGTTGAAGAATCGTGAAAAGAATGTCAGATCTGGCGAGAAAACATTAAAATAATGAGAATATAGAAGGGGATGTTCAGACCATGGAATCCAATGAAGGCAGAGATTGAAATTTGGTTGAAGACAAATGAGCTGGATTTTGTGCAAAAAGACAACAAAAACCCTAAAATAACACTGTGCAAATATTTGGACAAGTATCTATTTAGCGAATTGCATGAAGTATTTTTCTATGAATTCCCACATGTACTGCAGGAGTGGTTATTAAGGTTGAAAGACAACCACCCTACAAATCGGATCAGACAACTAGAGTGGAATCATGTGGAGATCGCGTAGTTACAACAATTAAACAACAAATTCACACGCAGAGTGGATTTCTGGCTAGACAGTATTGTTGCAGGCTTTATCACAGAATTTGCAGTAGATACTGTGAAGTCTTACAGCTCAGCAGAGAAAGAGTTACTTAAGGGACCCAGAGGTAGGTATATAATATTGATGTATACTTCCATCAATATTTTACTATATAACAAGGGTGTAATAATAATGGAATCAGAAAGCTAAACCTCCATGTGCACATGGGAGAAGGGGAGAAGCACTGACTAGAGTTGGAAGGATGGAGGGAGAAATGAAGAAGTTCAAGAAGGAGATCATGGACCCTATCATGATGGAGGAAGATCAGATAAAGTAGATAATGGAAATAGCTGAAAAGATATGCAATGGGGCACCCTACCAATATAATATGAATAATAAAAAGAGAGCCATAACTGAGAGAGAGGGATTGGCAAGTGATGAAGAAGAGGTAGAGGATCTTCGTGTTGTGGAGAAGATTGAGGAAATCCTGCGCTCAACATATGAAAGGAAGACATGCGGTCCAAGGGTAGGAACCAAAGGCAGAACTCCCATCCATGTCAGTGTCAGTGTGGAACCCATAAACCCATGTGTGACTAACACACCAATAAGAAAACCACCATTTAGACAACCGAATGTTAGGGGAAGGAAGACAACATGAAGTACATCTAATCAAGGAGAAACAACTGGAGGATCCAGTTCAGGAAGTAGTAGTCAAGTATCTACACCGCGCGGAGGTAGTAGTTCATCATTCAGGATGGCAGGACATGATCCCACCACCAGGTTACCATATTTCAAGGGAGAGGCATTTGAGGACCCTGAAAATAACTTTTTCATCTATGAGAAGATCTGGGAAGAAAAACAAATCACATATGAGGATACAAAACTTGTGCAGCTAGCTATCACACTAAGAGATTGTGCACTATATTGGTACATGATTGTGGATGTAAACAACCCACCAAGAACAACAAGGACGATTATGGATATCAAAAATCTACTAATAAATGAATTCCAGAAGCCTAGATAAGAGGATCAGTACATGAATGAGATGATAGAGATCAAACAAAAACCAGGAGAATTTGTGTGGGAGATTGACCAGAGATTCAAACGATTGAAGGGAAAGTTGAAGTATGCCATGACAGATATGAAACATAGGCATTTGTTTGTGAATTCATTGCTACCTCACTTGAAATTCCCTTTGAGACAACAGAAGTTTCAGACTCAGGCAGAGGCTTTGTAGGCAGCCCTAGAACTGGAAGAGAACCAATATTAGAAGACGGATCCAACAATAGAGGAGTTGAAGGAGGATATGAATAATTTAACATTTCAATTGAACTAGAACAAGGGTAAGGACAAAAGAGAATTTGTTTGATGTACCACATGTAGGAAAGGAGGACACCACAATAATGAATGCCCAACTTCCACGCAATACATAACCCTTTTACAACATGAGGAATATGGTATGGGATCTGTAAGATACAGGGGAGTGATCCATATCATTGTCCAATGATGCAGAAATACCAAACAATGCCTAATAGTTCATACTGCAACTTTTGCAAGTCAGTGGGCCATGATGACAAATATTGCAGGACAATGGATCTGATGAGGGAAATAACATCAGACACCTATAGGGTGCAGGAATAAATGATGACAGGGAAAGTTGCACCACATTTTAACCAAGTACTAGCCTCATATAATATTTCACAACAGTAGTATAACATTGTGCAACAACAATATAACACTACGCAACCACAGTACAATACCGTGCAACCACAATATAATCTTGCACGGTATAATTAGGTACCTCAATACAACACACCGTGAGGAGATCGATTTGGATACATAGGTGGAGGATGAGGTAGAGGAGGCTTTAGAAGAGGGAGAGTATCAGTGGTATGTCATAACTGCCAAAATCCAGGACACTATGCAAGAGAATGTCCACTTCCACCTGTGACATGTATGTATTTTCGCGCATCAAATCATGACACATAAGATTGTCCAACACTATTGGGGAAGATCAAGGAAAAGAGAAATCATAACAATCAGAATGTTCAATGAATTTCTGCATAAGCAAGGGATGATGGAAGAAATATCAACATAGTTACGTGCGGAGGAGTTAAGACAGGAGATGACGTAGTACGACATGATCCAACACAACACCAATGGGTGAAGAAGAATACTTAACCATTGAAACAGTTCAATGCGAGGAAAGAAAAAGAAATATTCAAGGAGGAAAACAAGAGTTCCTCAAGCAATATATTGCATCGACATCAACCACGCAACACACTCAGAATGTACTAATGTACGAAATGCCTTCATCACTGGACCACACCCATGAAGCACAACCTTTTGGACAAGTAAGTACCATAAAGGATTTTCTGCAATCCTGTGTTAAACTACTAAATGATCCATCATCTGTTAAAGTATTACAAAATATGTTAGAAATATGGAACAGAGAAGTAGAGGGAACTATAGAGCAGAAAACAATTAATTAGTTGCATACAAGGAGGAGGACAAGAAGAGAATTTAGACTGAATGCCAACATTGGAGATTTCAACATGGGGGATATTATACTGGACATAGGCTCCAAAGTAAATGTGTTACCCAAGAAGACATGGAAATTTATGGGGGATCCCACATTAGGCTACTCACCTGTCCAGTTGAAACTAGAAAATCAACATAGAGTTCTGCCAATTAGAAGGCTAAAGGGTGTGACCGTAGATCTGGATGGAGTGCGCAGTAAAGTCGATTTTGAAGTGATAGAAATAGTTGATGGCACAACACCTTATCCAACATTGCTTGGCTTGGATTGGGAATTTGACAACCATGACATAATCAATTTGAAGACAAGGAAGATGACATTTGATTCAAGAGAATACAGAGTCGTTGTGCCACTAGACCCATCAAAAGGAGAAAGGTTTGTAGAACCCACTTGCTTAGACCTGGAGGAAATCAACCAGTTATACAGAACCACCGCACGCGAAGAAGATTATGTGAATCCAACTGCAGATGGGGTACTCAGTTGGAGAAGTATCACATCATGTGCTTTAGACTCAGATATAGGGTTGGATAATTGGCAACAGAGATTACATGAAGTATCCACAAGAAGGTGCGCAAGAATAGACCACGTAGTAAGATGGGTGGGTACAAAAATCAGAAAACCTCCTAGTTTCTATGGCATTTATGATTTAGAAGAATTACTAACAAGATACAAAGATGAGGTGTTGGAAAATAATAGGCTATTAGACATGTACATATCACTCAAGGAAACACCTACAATATGGTGGGGTGTGCACAAAGAAACAATTCATGACTTGTATCAATGAAAATGACTATTGTGCATTAGATTCGGCGCAGAGCAAAAGAGGAGAGTGATGTAGAGATATGATGGACAAGGGTCACCACTAGAACATTTGGAGAAGTGTAGAACACTATCGACAATGACACCACCAGAAGAATGGCCTCATCACTTTATTCATACAGTAGAAGGAATTCCAAAAAACTAGTATGTAGACCAGGAACTGTGCAGAGACATTGCATAATTGATAGTCTTGCAGAATAATTTTGTGGTAAACTTATCATTTGAACATGAGAACCCCAACATGGATTTAGCGCTCAAGAAGATAAGAGGGGTAATATCCATACCAACAACAAAATACCAACAACAAAATAAAAAAACAGTAAAATAATTAGTGTCATGCTATCATGTGCAGGAAGAAGCACCAGATGAAGATGACCCGCGCAATATCTAAGTTACAGAAATTGAAGGAGAAAGAGAGGTGGAAGGCTCATCTTTGGAATCAGATTTATTTTTTGTGCCAGTCAAAGTGAAGAAAGTAAATATTGGGACAAATTATAATCCCAAAATGGTCAGTATTGGAGACTACTGGGATGAACAAACAGTAGAAAGAATAACATAGTTACTATGTGAATACAGTGACCTATTCCCAACAACCTTTATAGATATGAAAGACATATTAGGAGAGATAGGAGATTTGAATATACCTCTCAAAACTGAGGCTAGATCTGTCAGACATAAACCTTATAGACTGAATCCAATTTATAAACAGAAGGTCAAAGAAGAAATTGACAGAATGTTAGAAGCCGGTATCATAGAACTAGTGGAGGAATCTGAATGGATAAGCCCTATGGTAGTGCAAGAAAAGAAACGAGGGATAAGGATATGTGTAGATCTTATGAAATTGAATTATGCTTTCCTACATGACTCTTTTCCCACCCCTTTCACATATGAGGTATTAGAGAATGTGGGAGGCCTGGAATCATACTCATTCACAGATGGATTCTCAGGCTACCATCATATCAAGATAGCTTCCGAAGATAGGTACAAGACCACTTTTTCCACAGAATGGGGATCCTTCCAGTACAAAGTCATGAATTTTGGGCTGAATAATGCACCAGCTATATTCTCAAGGGTAGTCATAGCTGCTTTCAAAGAATTCATCGATCAATTTTTAAAAGTATACGTGGACCATTGGACAGTATACAGTCTGTTGAAGGACCATGTAGAGGTGTTAAGGATAATGTCAGAAAGATGCAAATAGTGTCAGATATCATTAAATATCAAGAAGTGCATATTTGGGACACCTTTCAGAATACTATTGGGACACATAGTGTGAAAACAAGGTTTGCTAGTAGATCCTACCAAGATTGCAGTGATTGATAATTTAACACCACCGAAATCAGTGCATTGGTTGAGAGTAACATTGGGCCACACGGGATACTACAGGAAATTCATAAAAGGATATGCACAAATCACATCGTCGATGGAGAAAGTGTTGAAAAAAGATACTAAATGAGGACTATCAAAAAGGGTTGGACACCTTGAAAGAGAAGATGGTAACAACACCTATTTTGGTATTTCCAGATTGGGAGAAGACATTTCATGTGCATGTAGATGCATCCGCCATAGCACTTGGAGCTATTCTGGGGCATCTAGGAGTAGGAGAGTTAGACCATCCTATAAAATTTGCAAGCAGAAGACTTTCAGAGTAAGAGAAGAACTACAATAATATAGAAAGAGAATTCCTAGCAATGGTATATGCACCGCAGAAGTTCAGACACTATATACTTGGGAAACACTTTAAAATGTTTATTGATAAATTTTCCCTCAAATACCTAGTCAAAAAGACAATGTTGGGGGGAGAATCTGTAGATGGTTACTGTCGTTCCAAGAATTTGACTTTGAAGTGAAATTCAAACCAGGGAAGTTGAATGCAGGACCTGATCACATGTTGAGGATCACCAATGGAGAGGAAACTACAAATTTAGAGGACAACTTCCCTGATGCGCAATTATTTTTAGTCCAAGTAATTGATGAATATTTTCCTAACATCATTGAATACTTGAGTACAGGGATTGCACCGCAAGAATTCAACACTGCGTAGAAGAAAAATCTGGTAGTCGGAGCTGCAAACTATCAATTGATTGTTGGACACCTATACAATATGGGTACAGACAACATTCTGAGAAGATGTGTCCTATAACATGAGAGGCCTAGGATTTTAGCAGAGGCTCATGAGGGAATAAATGGAGGACATTATGCAGGAAAATATACCACGCAGAAGGTATTGTGTGTAGGACTATGGTGGTCGACCATTCACAGAGATGCAAAGGACTATTGTCAGAGATGTTATGTATTTTATAGGGTTGGTAAACCTAATAGACGGGATGCGATGCCCCTAAGACCACAAGTAACCTTGAAAGTATTCGACAAATGGGAAATAGACTTTGTGGGACCAATTAATCCACCAACAAAGAGGTCAGGAGAAAGGTATATTATTAGTGCGACAAAGTACTTAACGATATGGCAGAAGTAGCACCAGTAAACGATTGCAGCGCATAGACAACAACACACTTCCTGTTTGAGAAAGTGATCACTAGATTTGGATTCCCAAGGATTTTGATGAGTGACCAAGGCACTCACTTCATCAATAGTACTATCAAGGATATGACTGAGGAGTTTGAAGTCTATCATCAAAAGAGTACACCATATCACCCTCAAGCAAATGGAACAGTGGAAGCTTTTAATAAGATCCTAGAGAACACTTTAACAAATATATGCAATGTCAATAGGCATGATTGGGATTTGAAGATACCAACAGTATTATGGGAATACAAGACTACATGAAAAACGTTGACAGGATAGACACCTTTCAGGTTGGTGTATGGACAAGAAGTAGTTGTGCCACTAGAATTCTTGGTACCTAGCCTGTGCATAGCAACAATCACCAACATGACAGAATGAGACACAACAAAAGAAAGGCCAAGTCAGTGGATTGAGATGGAAGAATATATGATCCTAGCAGGATTCCACCAAGAAGTATAGAAAGAAATAGATAAAGCTTGGCATGACAAACATATTAAGAGGAAGAGTTTCAAGGAGGGAGACCTAGTCTTGGTGTATGATAGTAAATTTCTTCAACATCCAGGGAAATTCATAATACATTGGTTGGGACCATATGAAGTGAAAGTTGTCACAGATGGGGGATCTGTACAGTTGAAATATTTAGGAGGCACAAAATTGAGAGGAATGGTCAATGGGAGTCGATTGAAAATGTATAGGGACAATCGACCTCCTAGTTCTTAGAAAGCTACAATGTAGTAAGAAGATATGTACGTAGTGTATTATAGTAGAAGTTAAGAGAGATAAAATGAGAAAAATAAATAAAAAGAAGAAAAAGAATAAAATCAATAAAATGAAAATAGATCAGCGCGAATGGAAGGTTTTGACAGAATAGAGCTGCTAGAATCGAACAATGTGCTACAAGAAAATCGGGGATGGAAAACACTGCGCACAGGAGATCAATTAATAGGTAGAAAGGCACAACGTGCAGGAAACACAAAAAAAAGTGAAAAAGAGACAATTGTTAGTGCAACACAACTGTCACTTCTCTTTCCCACTATAAAGTCGGAAAAAGGGGGGAAAACAACCCATTGTGTTATTTTCTAAGGAGAAGAACACAGAGCCAAGTGGAAGAGAGATAGAGTGTGAATTTGTGCTAGCCTCTGTCGACTTGGAAGTTTGTAATCTGTATTTCCTCACCATGTCACCATCGAGAGTTGGAGCACCAAGTAGAACCAGACAAAACACACGGAGTAGCACTCGGGCACCACAAACAAAAATAAATGAGATTCCCACAGCGGTGGATGTGGATGAAATCCACACACCAGAGTACGATTCGACCACAATCCATGTAGAGGAGGAGAAAGAACCCAAACAAGATCTCGAGTAGCCAGAAGAGGATGTCGAATGTACGAAATCTGACGCGTCTAGGGGGAAGGGCCGCAACAATAACAACAGGTCACGGGTTCAACATAGCAGGGCATAGAACCTGAAGAGTAGCAGATAAAAGGGCACCAAGACACACCAGCAGTTAGGTTATCATCCCCACAAGTGATAAAAAAGGTGTGAGTAAAAAGAAGTATGTAGGGCGTACAATGCACACAGGCAGAACTAGTCGTGGTAATGTTGAAGATCCTCGAAGGTGTAAAGGCGGACGATAAGATGGTAGGAGGGGTCAATGGACTCAAATAATCTGACCATGATGTGTCTGACACCATAAATTTCTTGGATTTGGTAGCAAAGAGATATCTATATAGAAGAGGAGAAGGCCCATCAGGCATGCCACTGTTTGAGCCTACGCAGTGGATCCTAGAACTTTACAACACCAGCATAATGAACCTACTAGACATACCGCACTTTGGGCATGGTAAACACATAAATGGATGTGTAAAGCAACTGCTAGTGAGGGTGCATAGAGGCATCTTATGGATGGATAGGCCAGTTCCTATCAATGTCGATCTCATCGCAACGATTATAGGGATACCCACACATGGGGAGAAGCCAGAACAATACCTATAAGAAAAAACTAAAGAGAAATCCATCTCATATGAGATCATAGAAAAGTATGGTGCAGAGAGGGGTAACAGGGGTATCAGGATCAACGACATCAATTATAACGCAACACAATTTGCAATATTACTACTGGGTTGCAAATTAATGTGCAAGTGTAGAAAGGAAGAAGTACCCGCAGGAGTAGTAGTAGTTGTGATGCAATGCGTGAAGGGGAGCTCGATGAGTTGGTCCCCTTATCTACTAAAATCATTCCTTGAATACTACAAGGATGCACAATACTAGGGCTCTGAGTTCCACTACCCGTGGTTACTCATCCCCATTTCACTTATGGGGTGGCAGCAACCCACATATAGTATGTTCCTACCAAGGACATGAAAATGTGGCATAGCATGCTACACATACCTTCGTAGTACCATTGATCCCAAGAAGAAAAAACTTAACATCGACGTATTCACGCTATACCTGACAGATATCCAAAATAGAGTCGCAGATACATGGAGGATTTCCACAGAAACTATCCAGGAGTTTGGACAGATAGCAAACTTCCGGGAATCATGCCACAATATGTGGCTACAAGAAAAGAGGTATCCAACCAAGGAGTGGTTGTAGCTGAAGTATTGTGTAACAATGCAGGACATCCAGATGGAGGTCCAAGAGTGGCTCAAGGAGTGGAGAACACCAACAATCCCAAGGACGGTGCCATGAGAACAAATAAGGACACAGGACAGAACATTCCCTGCGCAGCAGACATGCACAAACGATGCAAGCAAAAAGAAAAGTATGGCATAGGGCCAACAAGGGGGAAACAATCCCATATAGAAGAAAATAGGAACGAAGAAGAAATCCCAATATGGTTCTGCATAGGAACCACCGCACATGGAGAAGACAACAAGAGGAACAACATAACAAGTGCATGTGGAAGAAAAGCAGATCAAGACATAAGAAATATCGATGGAAGAAGGAGAAGGATTGGATACAAGAATGGATGCACAGATGCTAGAAGAATATAAACCATATGAGGCCCAAAGGAAGAGAATAGGGGAGCAAGAAAGTGGCTCCAGAAAGAAGGTCAAGGCCCACAAGAAACCCATGGAGACATCATTGACGACAAAAGATGTGGAGTTGATAGCTACGACAATGGAAGATCGACTATCAGAGGTGTGGGAAAACACTGAAAATCATAGAGCTTCAATTTTGGAGAAAACACAAATGGTGAAAAGTGCGCTAGAGCAGTTGAAGTTCAGGACAAAGCAGTAACAACAGAAGACAACAATGCCAACTAAAGAAGGGGCACCAATGGGAGAGACAGTACAGATCAAGTCACAAGGGAGTGTAAACTTCAGGATTACTCCTGAAATGTTGTTTATAGATGAGGATACAATTGATCCAAAAAGGATCCAAAGAAGACTAAGGACAGATCATAATTCGTAAAATCAACTCAGGAAGCTCAAAATGGACTCAGTGGACAGAGAAAGAGAAAAAAATCAAAGTCCTCAAAACTCATTGAAATTGGCATCATCGCAAAGAGTGCGTCGCAAGATTTCCACTGACATAAATGGCTCATCAAACGGAGTTACGAATCAAAATATATTTGCGGTCAAAGTTTTGGTCAACCTAGCCCAGTCGGTAGGGATGAGTCAAAATTTGTACAGCTAACGTCAGCATCAGTACGGATGATGTCAAAATCCATACATTTTACGTGGCATATGCAGAGGGTGACATGTGCCATGCTGATGTCAGCATGGTGATGTGGCAACACCATAGGCTGTCGCGTGTCACTAGTTTTTGGAATTTTCGAGGCAATCCGTGGACCAATGAAAAAGCACCATGTGGTAGTCCGTACAGCCACGTGGAAGACCGTACGATGATGTGGCAAGATAATGTGGAAGGTGACATGGCAGATGAATGTGCAAGTGGTTTGCATGGGCCAATGGTTGGTTTCCATGTGGCCCATTCATGGGATGCCACGTGGCATTGGGAAAATGCCCAATGAGGGCCCGAAACTGAATTTCAAAAATAAAAAAAATGGGCCCACTAAATCTGTTGGAGCCTCGCCAGATCTGGCGACCAAATGGTAAGTGATGACATATCCAAATGACACTCCAAACTTGGCAAGTTTCCATTCTACATATATATATACATTGTTATAACTATAACCCAAAAGTGGAGGCCTGCGGGCTCGACCCGATAGCTCCCCCTATACAACGCCTTAACAATAGCATTCGCCACTGTTGGGAAAATGGACTATGTTGTGTAGGCTGCCCCACTTTTTCCTTAAATGATGATTCCGCCCATGGACGGGGAAAGGAGGGTGTGACGGTACGATCGGGTGTGAAAACCGAGACGTAGTACAAAGAATTAAATGCAAGGAGCAAGCACGAAAACTGAGACAAATTTCTCAAGGGCCTGGGAATGCCAGAGTCGGATTGAGGCATGGAGACAATCATTTTTGGGTAATTTGATGCCAAGAATTCAATGGTGTTGTCTATTTTATGATCTAAGCAAAGATTCTGCAACTTAATTCCATAATGAGGTATACTTAAGTATTTTGCCAAATTCTTTTGCTGAGTTAATAAAAAGGCATGCCCATTTGAGAGCAAGACTCGGAGATGTAGTCCATCAGGGACGAACTCTGTTATCAAGTTTTTTTGTTCATATTTGATGCTTATGTCTCTTCATTAATGATATTTTCCTTCTTTAATGGAACACTTTAATTTATTCTCATTTAATACAATTATTTATAAGTCACTTCGACGAAAATATCCTGGATCATGTTGGTATCAGAGCAGTCATCTTTGACTTGAATTGTTGAGTGTGAATGCTTACTAAGGACAAGCATAAATAGAGTGAAGTAACTCTTAAGAATTTCAATCTCGAAGTTGGTCGTGCATCCCAAAGGAAGAAAATGGCAGAAGAGGACAAGCGTGATGAACAAGAGAAAAACTTCCATATGGTATTTTATCGCATGTCAGAAATGGTCGAGCGAATGTATGGAGACTATGAGAAGAGGATGAAGAAGAAAGGGAAGAAAAAGGAAGCACAAGATGATGATAATGCTTCAGTAAATCAAGGGGTTGTAGGAGACCCTCCCGAGCCTCCATATTCACCATCAAGTTCTAGCTCTTCTTCCTCTAAGCATTCTCATCATTATCATAATTCTAGCCATACAACTTATTTTAAGAAACCATTATTAAAGCTTGATGTAAAATTTGTTTTACCTATGTTTAATGAAGATGTTAATTCTGAAAAGATAGATAATTGGATCCGACAGGTTGAAGTATATTGTCTTGTTCAACAGATTGATGAAGAGGAAGTTAAAGTGCAATTGTCTTCTCTTCGGTTGGAAGGCACCACTCTTGTATGGTGGGAGAGAAAACTTCAGGACATAAATAAGTGTGGTAATCTTCTTTCCTCATGGTCGGAATTTAAATCAGTAATAACGAAGCAATTTTATCCATTAGGTTATTTACATAAAGCAATGTTGGAATGGAAAAAAATTTAAGACAAATTTTTAAATGTGTTGAACCTGCACAGAACATTTCTAGCTAGAAAATACTACACACATTTGCAAAGAGAAATTAAGAAAGAAGAAGCAAGAGAGAAAAAATGGAAGAATTCTCATTAACCGTATTCCACACTCAAAGAGTGAATAATTTAGAATAGATATAGGATACATGAGTAACTAATGTACCATAGTGGTGGTCTAGAGTGATCTAGACACACACCAGCAGTTATGGGAGTGAAGTTCCACCTAGTCTAGTCTCTCTGACAGTTACAGGAGTGAACTGCCACCTAGTTGGGTTAACTAGTCAACTAGTCTTCAGTTAACTGAATGAACAGAGAGTAGTAAGGAGTTAACTCAGGAAATCAAGGGTAATGTGTCAGTCTGGTGATGATCCCAAGGCAAGTGCGCATTAGTTGGTGATGATCCCAATGTTGCATGGTGACAAAACCAATGCAACATCTAAACTCAACTCAACTAGTCAAACTGAAGTGTCAACTGAAAGATAATATTCTCCCCTAAAATATAGGAGACTAAATAATGACTAATTATGACTAATAAACAAGAAAAAACCTTAGGAAAAATAAATCATAGTTGTGTGTGAAGTAACTCTAGGTGTGTGTGAAGTAACTCCAACACCCCCCCTAAACATCACTATGGTGAAAATAAAGAATGAGTCCCCACAACGAGGCCATGTTAGGTACCCAATA
>JZKD02S2143786.1:287404-305037 GCA_000966675.3 Picea glauca
AAAAAATGAGAAGGAACAAAAAACAGTTGCTAAGCAACCTTATCCTTCACTCCAAGAAGGCCTCACAACTTTGCAAGTTTGTGCTCGTTGAAGATTTTGTTGAAGATGTAGATGTTTGCACAGATATAATGAAGTATATGCACCATTGATATGTCCACACATATCCACTTTATCTTCTTGTAATGAATAATATCCAAATAAAGTTTGGATGAAACTTTGAAAACCGTGCGGCCGTTTCCGGAAAAACGCTAAAATTTTGTTGATTTTAAAATGATCATAACATCACTTCTCGGACTCCATTTCGAATGATTTGTTTTTTGAAATTGGATATTTTTTCGAGAGGAATTCAAATATCCAATATTTTATGCAATTTTTTCTCAGAAAATATCATAATTGAGTCTGATGTGCGCGGCTCCCTTTTTGTCTCCTGAGATGCATGCATTGTGCATGAAAAAGTGTCTGCATGTGACCCCTGAGATGCATGCCATATATATTCCACATGAAATTCAGAAAATAAATTTGACATGGAGTAGACACCACCTTCAATTAATGGAATACAAATTTATGCAAATACTTGTGTAGAAGACTCTTTAGAATAAGAGACTTGATCTTCTGACAGTTTCTCTTCTGGCTCTATCTGTTCAACCTCCTGCATGAAATATTCACAATCTTCTTTATTCCCAAATAGAACCTCCAATCTGGTCCATAATTCATTTGGAGTTGATTCTTATGAGTCATCATATACTTGGTAGAGAATTTCTGGAGAAATAAACAAGAATATAAATCATATGGCCATATCTTGTCTATTGAGAAAGTCATTTTTCTCATCGGTGGAATCAAGATCTACTTACATTGCCATGGTTATTTGGTATAAGCCTATACTTCTGAGAAGAAGTATAATCTTTGTCTTCCACTCCAAATAGTTATGAGGCATTAGAAATATTATCGGTGAGTAAAACATATATTCCATCTTTTCTGCATTCTTCAATCTTTTGTACCTGCAATTTTTTTGGGTGTAGATTTTTCTTAGCAGTCTGTCATCTCTAATACCATGTAAATGTGTTGAACCTGAATAGAATAGATCTAGATAGAAAATAATACACACATTTTCAGAGAGAAATTGAGAAAGAAGAAACAAGAGAGAAAGAATGGAAGAATTCTCATTAACCGTATTCCACACTCAAAGAGTGAATAATTTACAATAGATACAGGGTACATGAGTAACTAATGTACCATAGTGGTGGTATAGAGTGATTTGGACACACACCAGTAGTTACGAAAGTGAACTTCCACCTAGTCTAGTCTCTCAGGCAGTTAAGGGAGTGAATTTCCACCTAGTTGAGTTAACTAGTCAACTAGTCTTCAGTTAACTGACTAAACATAGAGTAGTGAGGAGTTAACTCAGGAAAACAAGGGTAATGTGTCAATCTGGTGATGATCCCAAGGCAAGTTCGCATTAGTTGGTGATGATCCCAATGTTGCATGGTGAAAAAACCAATGCAACATCTAAACTCAACTCAACTAGTCAAACTGAAGTGTCAACTGAAAGAGAATATTCTCCCCTAAAATATAGGAGACTGGATAATGACTAATTATGACTAATAAACAAGGAAAAACCTTAGGAAAAAGAAATCCTAGGTGTGTGTGAAGTAACTCCAAAAAAATTAAAGTTCAAACTATACAAACATTCCATTGGATTCTTATGGAACTTTAATGAAGTATATTGGTGCACTTCACAATTATATTTGTCATACTTTGTTATTTTTTAACCCCACCAGTCTCGACGAAGTTATGTGCAAGCCACTCACCTTGAGAATAGGGCAAATCATGTTCAAGAAGATACCACAAAGAAGCCTTCCAATCTCCCACATAAGTCGTTTAAGAAGATTAAAAGGAAGGAAAATAAAACTGCCACTGTAAAGAGAGAAGAAGGAAAGACATCTTGCACTCATTGCAAGAAAAGTGGTCGCGATGATGAACAATGTTGGAAATTAAATCCAGAGAATAGACTGAAGTAGTTCGGTGGAAAGGGGAAGACAAATATCATTGCTACAGTGCAACAAGATCTTGGTTGTGATTCAGGAGATGAAGGAAAGATCATAGCAGTTGGAGTACAAGGTAAATATTCCCTTCATGCTAGTTCAAATTCCAATAATGAATCTCATGATGATGAATGAAAGAGGAATGAATTATTTCATATAACAGGTGTATCTAAACACACTAAGATAGATACATTAGTTGATTTGGGTCCCCAAGTAAAATTGATATTTGAAGCACTTGTAAAAAAGATGGGTCTTGAAACTAAACCACATCCAAATCCTTATCCTCTTGGTTGGGTATGTGATAAAGAAAAACTTAGTGTCACCAAGAAATGTAGGGTCAGATTTTATATTGCTTCAAAGTTTATTGATGAAGTGGATTTG
The DNA here is from genome assembly GCA_000966675.3 of Picea glauca. Taxonomy (NCBI): domain Eukaryota; kingdom Viridiplantae; phylum Streptophyta; class Pinopsida; order Pinales; family Pinaceae; genus Picea; species Picea glauca. The sequence continues at coordinate 289,828 of JZKD02S2143786.1, forward strand.
GATGTTGTATCACTTGATATATGTGGCATAGTGTTGGGGAGTCCTTATCTTTATGATAGAAAAATAGTCTTCTTTCGTCATGAGAACAAATACCACCTTGCTAAGGGGGGAGTGGAATATATTGTTAGAGCCCACAACATGAGGGTAAACACAACACTTGTTAGTGCAGAACAATGAAGAGACTCATAAACACTAATAAGTGATATGTACTCATAGTCGTAAGGGAGAAAGATGTTGAAACATCTGATGCTTTCCAAGGATGTGATCCTTCTCATAAGAAAGAATCAATTGATATTGTTTCTAAGTATGATGAGATTTTCCAGGAACCAGATGGATTACCTCCTAAGAGGGAAATCCAACATGAAATAAATATTCAACAAGATTCTCCTCTTCCTAATGTGGGCATGTACAAGATGTCAATTGTAGAGATGAAAGAGATCAAGAAGTAGGTACAAGGCTTATCAGATCAAGGGGTCATCAGTCCCTGTTGGGTATATGTTATATTCTTTGCATGTGTGTGTGTGGGTGCGTCAGGTTCGACAACTGCGTCTGATGATCCCACTAGTAGTGTTCTTTGTGTCGTGTGTGCCAAGCACTTTCCGAGGGGGGTCCCAGGGAGGGAAAGTATGCCCCCCTGGTTAGGCACAACGTTTAGGGCAGTGCCCCGAATTTATTTATTTATTTGGGCGGTTTTTGCTATTTTTAGCAGTTTACTAAATTAATCCCGGATTAAGGGATTAGGGTTTTGGTATCTACGAAATACCTAAAAACATTGTATATATTGTATGGTGAATGGTGAAATTCGATAATGAATATAAGAAAGGTTTTATCGGTTGAGGGTTTCCAGTATAAAATCTCTGTGTATGAGAAAATGATTAAATTTTTTTTTGCTTAAGAATCTATATGCACTGCTTTACTTCACAAGTTTAAAACTTACAGTCCCAACTCATCTCCTTGTGGTTCTCCGATCATGATGGTGCCAAAGAAAGATGGCATATGGAGAATGTGTGTCGATTATTGGGCATTAAATAAAATCACGATGAAAAAACGATACCCTCTTCCTCATATAGATGATTTATTTGATCAGTTAAAGAATGTTGTTTATTTCACTAAGTTGGATTTGCACAGTGGATACCATCAGATCAGGGTTGCAGAATAAGATGCATGGATGATTTCCTTTAAAACCAAACAGAGATTGTTTGAGTGGTTAGTTATGTCGTTTGGGCATTATAATGCTCTATCAACCTTCATGCATGTGATGAATGATGTAGTCAGGCTTTTTCTAGATGATTTTGTGATTGTTGTCAGTGTTTCATGGAAACCTGCACATGAGATCTAGCTAAAGAAAGTACAAACAAAGCTTATCAAGAAAGGAAGAGAGATTCAATATGGAAGAATGAGAAAATATATTCACACTACTCCAATGAGTTGATGATTGATACATAGATCATTATCAATATGATACAATGAATGAGTGGAGTACACTCATATATAGGGCAAAAAATTCCATAATTAAGAAAAGAAATCAAGCAGTTAGCTTTCCTTAGGAATGCATGCATGCATAATAGTGATGGTAAAAATAGAAAGTCTAAAATAGAACTAGTCAGTTAACTCCCACTAAACTAGTGTATCGAAAATAGAAATTTCTCCAACACCCCCCTGAACATCATTATGGAGTAAAAAATGAGTCCCGACTACTAGGCCATTTTAGGTACTCATGTACAATGCAACTAATGAACATTGAATAAAAGTGAGGAAAGAGGGAAAACCACATGGGAACAAAACCCCCCCTCAAAAGATAATGTATAAAAAGAAGAAAATAATTGTTGTTTTACAATTGTGTTCTTCACTTCAAGACGATCCTGCAAAGTCTGAAACTTCTGCTCACTGAAAGTCTTCGTGAAAATGTAGAAATCTTTATGGATCTGATGAAATCATTTGGTAACATGTCGGGCCTTGTACCTCTTGATCCTGTGGACCCATATGCACTGAAAATATTCATTTCTGGTGGAAGTGGAACTAGATGCCAAGTTTGATTATCTAGGAGCGAGTCATGCTCCTCATGCATGGTTGCTTGTCATAATGGATTTACCACAGCCTTATTGTAGGTATGCGGATCAATAGATTGAACCATATAGAAATGCATGGGCATCGTTGATTCTGAAACTGAAAATACATGAGAAGAATCCTCATGTTGAGATCAAGTCCTCCTTGAATCTAGTGGATTCCCTGCAAGGTTGCCTATTGCCTGAAGTGTGGTTTGTGCCTTCTTGGGCATCTGCTGAAGCTTCGGCGTTGGCTTCTTATCTAGATGTACTACCTGCTTATTTCCATGTACAGAATCTGAGTGTATGGAATCATCTTTGATGTCTGGCACTGATGGAAGAACAAGAGTATATGCATGTTGCACTGGAGGTGCATGCAAAGTAGTCTCCTTATGTGTAAGTAGAATAGAGGAGTCATCATCAGAAAACTTAGTGAATTTATACAACCTTGACTTGTGATCCACCTCGCCAATTGCAATAATGGAATTTTCATGCAAGTCAATTACTGAAACTAAATCTGATGTAAATTCAACATTTTTACCTTTCTGAGTGATTTGATAAACTGATAGCAGATTCATAAAAAGATTTGGAACATGTAGAACATTCTCAAAACTACCATTGTGGAGTTCCACTCTCCCTTCTCCTGCTACTGCTACTGGAGTATCATCCCCCATGAGAATAGAGGGTCTTGAGCATGGACTCAAAGAAGAGAAAACTTCCTCTTTCATTGCCATATGATGGGATGCACCAGAATCTATAATCCATGAATCAGATGAGGAATTAATTGCAACCAAAGCATCATGATTACCTTTCTTAGCCGCATGGTCTTCTTCCTTCTTCTTCTTGGCTCCTTCAGGAATGAAGTCTCCAAGGTTATTCCTCTAAAGTACCTGTGTCATAAGATCGATCCGTTTCTTCATGCATGTGGATTCTTCATGATTCGGTTTATGGCAATATGTGCACTGCTTTCCCTTCTTCTTCTTCCCTTTGGAATTTGAAGAATCTTTGGAACCTGAAGAATCCTTGAAGGGTTTGGAATATCCCTCCTTCCCGTTCTGTTTGGATGACCCTTTTCCATCATGCATTATGAGTGCATGTGCTTTGGGATCTTTCATGAGGCCCATATGTATGATTTTTGTATGCTCTTGTGTAAGAGACTCAATGAACCGAGCCAACGTAGGAATTTTCCAATTTGTTCCAAAAAGAAATCTGCCAGAATGGAAATTGGAGACATATACAACGTATTCTGGTCCTAGCTTGGCCAAGATTGTTAGAATAAGTTGTTTCTCTTGTGTAGACTTATCAATACCACATTCACCCAAGATCAATAGAAAAGATTTAAATTTAGTAAAAAAATATTGTATATTATCAAAACTTTTAGGGTCTAAGGTATTCAACTCAACCTCAAGCATATGACCTCACATCTCATCCTTCTTTCCCAAGAGTCCTTCCAAGGTGGTCCAGATCTCATTTGGAGCCTTGCATGCAACAACACGAAACCATAAATCAGTGGAGATTAACTCAAGAAGTAGTTATGTGACCTCATCCTTGCAGTTCTCCCATCTCATCTTCTCAATCGCTGATGTAGGTTTTGTTTCTGTCGCCATCGTCAAATTATACAATCATTTCCTTCTGAGTTGGAATTCGACCTTGGGATTCCAATCAAATTAATTGTATGGTGTGAGGATTACCACCAAGTTTGACTATATAAAAGTTGTCATATCCATCTCTCCCATTGTTTCTAAGAACCCCTAAAAATTTACTCTCAATCTGCAAGTGAAAAATTAAGAAATCACGGCAGAAAGGGTACTTTAAGTGAAAATTTGTATCAGTTTCAGGAGATGATCTTGCGACTTACATTTTGAGCAAACGGTGAAGAATCTCGCCAAACAGTTGAAAACCCACTTCCAAAATGGGCCTATTTACTTCTCACATGGGTTGTTTCCTCAAAAACTTAATATTTTTTGGAGTAATCGTTGTAGAAAGGTACGACCACAGATTCGTATCAATTTCAGGAGGCTATCTTACGGCTTATTTTATGAACAAACGGTGAAGAATCTCGCCAAACGGTTCAAAACCCACTTCCAAAATGGACCGATTTACTTTCATTGCGGGTTGTTTCCTCAAAAACGTAATATTTTGGGAGGAATAACTATTGAACTGTACGACCACAGATTTAGCATGTCGAAACCCCGATTTTCCTTATTCTTTGTCTTGTCTAGTTTTCTCCAGGCAACATAGCTCTAATACCATGCCAGTGTTTCATGGAAACTTGCACAAGAGATCTAGCTAAAGCAAGTACAAACAAAGCTTATCAAGAAAGGAAGAGAGATTCAATATGGAAGAATGAGAAAATATATTCACACTACTCCAATGAGTTGATGATTGATACATAGATCATGATCAATATGATACAATGAATGAGTGGAATACACTCATATATAGGGAAAAACATTCCATAATTAAGAAAAACAATCAAACGGTTAGCTTTCCTTAGGAATTTATGCATGCATAATAGTGATGGTAAAAATAGAAAGTATAAAATAGAACTAGTCAGTTAACTCCCATTGAACTAGTGTGTTGAAAATAGAAATTTATCCAACAATTGTATATTTAGAGGACATTCTTATATTTAGTGTGACTTGGATGGACATGCAAGACATGTAAAGAAAGTATTGGATACTTTGGAAAGAGAAACATTGTATGTAAAATTGTCCAAATGTGAATTTGGTAAGACTACACTTGTGTACTTAGGTCATATTGTAGGAGGACAATTAAAAATTGATCCTTCCAAGATTGATGTAATTGTAAATTGGCCTGAGCTAAAAAATGTAACCAAAATACGAAGCTTTTTAGGTGCAGTCCAGTTTTGGAGGAGATTCATTTCAAACTTCTCCTTTATAACAACTCCTTTGCATGCCTTAAACAGTGTGAAGAACACTTTCCAATGGGGAGGAAAGAAACAAAAATCTTTTGACACTTTGAAGGAAAATATCATTACCGCACCAGTATTAGCACTGTCGAATCTTCAACAGCCCTTCGAGATTGAGATAGATGTCAATGGATATGCCATGGGTGCAATATTGATGCAATATCGTAAGCCTATATGTTACCACTCTGAACCTTTTAACAAAATTGTTGTTAACTATCCTACATATGATAAATATTTGTATACATTAGTTCAAAGCGTAAAGAAATGGAAGCACTACCTGTTAGGGAAGGAAACAATCATACATACAAATCATCAACCCTTATAGTATCTCCAAGCACAAACCAAACTGCAACAATATCGATATTACATATGGATGGGTTTTCTACAACAATTTCATTTGGTAATCAAGTACAAAAAGGGTACGAGTAACAAGGTAGATGATATGCTTTCTAGACCTCTTATTTTTGCTTCTATTATTTTGAAGAATGTTTTTTTATCTCATGATAGCTATGTGGAACAATATGCCATTGATGAAGATTTTAAAAAAGTATATGAGAAGCTAACCCATGGTGCACAGGTAGAGAACTATTGTCTGCAGGGAAAACTACTCTACCATCTTGGAAAGATATGTATTCCTACAAGTGAACAAGTCCATGTAATACGAGAAGCTCACACTTCTTTTGTGTCCGGGAATTTTTGGGTAGGAAAAACTATGGCTCATCTCTAGAGGTTTTGTTACTGGCCTCAAACGAAAGCAATTGTAACTAAATATGTAAAGGGGTGTGTAATGTGTTCTACTTGTAATCCCACTAATAGAAAACTAGGGCTATACTCACCATTGCATGTTCCATCCTATCTATGGGAAAGTATCTCCATGGATTTTGTAGGGGGTTTACCAATGTCAAAAAGGGGTCATGATTATTTGTATGTTGTAGTGGATAGGTTCAACAAGATGTGTATCTTAATGCCATGTAAAAAGCAGATCACTGTTGAGTAGACTGCTAATCTCTTATTTTAGTATGTTTGGGTTCACTTTAGGTTACCCACATCCATTATCTGGATTGAGATACTTGATTCCTTGGGGATTTTTTTACAAGCTTGTGGAGAATGATGGACACCAAGTTGAAGAGGAGCACTCCTTTCCATCCACAAATCGACAGACAGACATAGGTTGTTAACTAAACAATATTACTTTGGCTTCGAGGCTACTATAGAAAGCATCCCAAGTTATGGGATGAAAAAATACCCTATGTACAATATTCTTACAACTAAGCCTTACATTCCTCCACTCAGTGTTTGTCTTTTGAGACATGTTTTGGGTATTTACCTAAAGTTCCTTTGGACTTGATGTATGGGAGAGATGTCGATTCAAATGAAGAAAGAAATGAAGACAGAGCCTGCAAGTTCATCTAGAGGATCCAACAGGTACACCAAGCAGTTGGGGAACAATTGGAGAAAAGTCAAGCACAGTATAAATCTCAGCATGACAAACACATGGTTGATCATCAGTTTCAAGTTGGAGACTAGGTATGGCTTCACATCAGCAAGGAAAGATTGAAGGGTGAAGGCAAGAAACTCAAGCCCATCCGTTATGGACCCTTCACTATTTTGGAGAAAAATTGTACCAATGCTTTTCGTCTAGATCTTCCACCTTATATGCAAATCTAATCAGTTGTAAATGTAGAGAACTTGAAACTTTTTGAACCTCCCATGATCATGGATCAGGGTGAGGAAGTTTCAATACCTTCAATTGATGAGTTTTCTCTTGAGTACTTGAATAAGTTAAATGAAGATATCATCCTGGATAGATGGATGAGGACTTCACGTAGGGGTGATGTTGATTATCTTCAAGTAGGATTAAAGGGCACACATCCAAGAGAGACAAAGTGGATTGAAAAGGACAAATCGAGGGATATCTTCCCTCACTTATTTGTTTATTGATGAAAGATTTTGGTGGTCCAAAAATATCTCATTGGGAAGGCGTGATCCAAAAAGGATCCAGAGAAGACTAAGGACAACTCAGAATTCATAGAAGCAACTCAGGAAGCTCAGAATGGTCTCAACGGACAGAGAAAGGGAAAAAAATAAAAGTCCTCAAAACTCAGTGAAATTTGCATCATCGTGAAGAGTGTGTCACAAACTTTCTAATGACATAAATAGATCGTCAAACGAAGTTATGGATCAAAAGATATTCACAGACAAAGTTTTGGTCAACCTAGCTCAATCAGCAGGGATGAGTTGGCATTCGTACTGCTCACGTCAACATCAGTACAGATGATTTCATACGAACAGGGTGACATGTGTCATGCTGACGTCAACATGGTGACGTGGAAACACCAGAGGCTTCCACGTGTCACTCATTTTTGGAATTTTTGGGTCAATCCGTGGACCAATGAAAAAATGCCACATGGTAATCCATACATCCCTATGGTAGACCATATGATGGTGTGGTACGATGATGTGGCATGTGACTGTGTAAGTGGTTGGCATGGGCCATTGTTTGGATACCACGTGATAGTGGTAAAATTCCCAATGAGGGCCTGAAACCGAATTTCAAAAAAAAATAAAAAAATGGGTCTGCCAAATATGGCAGAACCCCGCTAGATTTGGTGGCCAAACAATAAGTTTTGACATATCCAAGCGACGCTCCCAACTTGGCAAGGTTCCATTCCACATATATATACATTGTTATAACTATAACCCAAAAGGGGAGGCTCACAGGCTCAACCCTGGGACCTCCCCCTATACAATGCCTTAACAATAGCATCCACCATCATTGGGCCAACAAAATACGTTGTGTAGTCCACCCAAATTTTTCTTTAAATGTTGAATCCACCCATAGACGGGAAAAGGAGGGTGCGATACTACTACCGAGCAGGGAAACTGAGATGCAGTACAGAGAATCAAATGCCCCAAGACAAGATTTCTCAAGGCCCTAGGAGTGCCAGAGTCGGATTAAGGCGTGTAGACAATCATTTTCGGGTAATTCGACGCCACGAATTCAATGGTGTTGTTCATTTTCTGATATGAGAAAAGATTTTGTAGCTTAATTACAGAATGAGGTATACTTATGTATTTTTCCAAATTCTTTTGCTGAGTTAATAAAAAGGCCTACCCATTTGAGAGCAGGACCCGAAGATGTAGTCCACCAGGTACAAACTCTGTTATCAAGTTTTTGTGTTCATATTTGATGCTTATGTCTCTTCATTATTGAGATTTTCCTTCTTTAATGATGCACTTTAATTTATGTTCATTTAATACAATTATTTATAAGTCACTTTGATGAAAAGATCATGGATCAACAATGTAGAGGCCCCTAAAGGAAATTGAGATGTTGGACTTGGCATTACCCAACATTCCAACCAAAGCATTGTACAAATTACAAGTGAGCGTCGCACACGAGATTCATTCTAGAGCAAGGTCCAACATGACAAACTTACATTTGGCGTAGGAAGACAATACCTCACTGAAGGAGGCACTTAGCTAGGAAGGGCATGAGAAAAATATGGTGCAACAGAAGGTGGATGAAATGGAAAACCAGATCCACACAATATTCCAAGCCATATTGGATAGAAAAGGAGTACAGGGAGTGTCAGCACAAGAGAAAATGTAGGAGATAGTGCAGATGTTGCAATACTACAAGGACAAGATCAAAGAACTGGAGGAGCATGCATTTCCCACAAATCCTCCAGAAATCAGAGCGCAAAGAAAGAAAGATGTGACATATTATGTATAAAACATCGCGCAGAACTTACACAGGATGACAAAACTACTGGAGAAGAGTGCCCAGCTATGGACACAACTTCTAGAGGATGGGAGATTACAAGAGATGCAGGGGAAGGAGGACAAACTACATGCAACCATAGAAGATGTCAAACAATGATAGAGAACGATGTCGCTGCCATAAAAGATCAATACTTACATGGAGATGAAGACTTTACAGGCAGAGGAAAAGGCAGTACAAGTGTAGAAGATGGAGTGACAGGCTCAATTAGAGACCCTGCAAAAAAAGGCATAGAAGTTGGTCGTCGAGATTGATGCAATAAAACTGAATGTAGAGCGCAAAGGCGTGGAAGGAGGAGAGTTGCTACAAAACCCAGTCACTGCGTAGCTCGTGGAAGAAATGGCTGAGAGAAGCAGTCGGGCTTAGGCGCACTTCCAGAGAATCACTGAAATGTATGGCACGCTGGCACAAGAAGTGACAGATGTTTAATTTAGGCAGTGACTCGGAACAAGTCATGATGTCAGTGTTGGGGGCCTGTTGGGTGCAAGCCCATTTTGGGAGAAAAGCACGACGTGGGAGAAATACAGCTGACAAGAAAAACAACACATGGAAAGCAAATGAGCATGAAGAGGAGGAAAGCATGAGAGGTGTGCATGCAAGAATACCTAACCATGCTATGGTTAGGGTTTTGGTAAAATAATGTAATGGTTGGTAAGCCAAAAACATGTATAAATAGGTACCTAGCAGGTCTAGTTCAGGGGTTGGTGTTGTTCGAAGACTGTTATGGATTTTGGTTTGGTTTTTAGGTTGTGGTTTAGAATGTCTGTAAAATTTGATCTCATTTTGTAAGTTGTTGAACTGAGGAGATGGAGTAAGGTAGATCTTGAGGGTTAGATCACAGGCTGAGGATCTTGGTGTGATCTAGTCCTCCTCATTGTAGATCTCAACCCGTTTGATGGAGAGTTGTAATGTGCGTGACGTTGTAGTTTTGGAAACACCGTAATAAAAGAGTAGAGCATCCAAATATTTGTGGACATATCGCAGGAGGGGGTGAACCACGGTAGATCATGTGTTATGTGATTGAATATTGTGTATTTCTTTTACTGTCAATGATTAGATGTTAGACAATTGCATAAATGACTTTGTTAGATCTGCTATTTTACATGCATGAATAAGAATGACAAAATATTCCATGTAAGTTGAATGTTAGAGTAAAAAAATGAAGATCACATAGTGTAATTCTAGATCCCCACTCATTCCCAGGCTACAAGCACATGAGCGTTGCATCCACCCATAAGTACTATCTCGAGTGAGACTACGCAGTGCATTTTGTGCATTGTGTTGCCTTCTGGTTTACCAGGAGGGATGATAGTTTTAGGGGGTTTTGTTGAAAACCATAGTAGATTTGAACCTGGGTCAGCCAAGGAGTAGTTAGAGGAAATTAACAACCAACAGGGGTATTAAAAAAAAAATCTTCTTTAACAACTCGAAACTTCATTTTTATGGCACCATCATATTCTGCTCATCAAGATATTTCCAACGACTATAACTTTGTCCAAAAATGAGCTCTGAATAGAAAGTTATGGGTTCTCAATATTTTTTCCACCCCATTGCCACATGGAACTCGATCACATGTGCCCCCCTACGTGGCACTAACATGGCTCTTAGATTCGCGCGCCCCACTACATGGTGCGGATGTGGCATCAACCACGTCCTCCCTCATCCCGTGCTTATCGGACCTCTATCAACACCTTTCTTTGCTACCTGGATCCTCCCATCAGGGTGTTTCCATGATATGCTACCCTGCACACCCAACAATAGCCTCCTCTGATAGATCAGACGGTTATAGGGGCTTGGTGATGGATGAATAGCATTTCATTGGCATTCCTTGGTTGGGCCTCACCCTCTGTACACATGATGATATCCTGATGAGACACGTAGCATTATCCACATCATCCTCTTGATCTTTCAACTAAATATTGATGGTCCAGATCATCTGTGGGGTCCCTCAAACCTTAGCTGATCAACGGTCCAGAATCCACCTTAGATTTTCCCCGTCGGAGTGTCTTCAGGAAAATCCACTTCGAAAACACTTTGCAACGGACAACCCATATCTCCTATAGAGGCTCCTCTGATCCTAACAGATAAACAAGTAGGATTTCATTCTGGAGCCTCCCCATCAGAGTATGTCTCCGTGATCCACTCAAAAAAAGGCTCTTTACGATGGACATTTAGGATATCCTCACTGGAGATATAATGACTAGGATTTGGGGTGAGTACATGTGGCTTCCTATCCCCCATTCTAGGGCCACTCCTAGGGCGACACTTGTCACCCCAAACCACGTCAACTGTCGAATTGGCGAGATACGTGGCACAATCACTGATTAACACATGGGATTAACATGGCATACACATCATCACAGACACACTCACCTTCTCTACTCAGGTGCTGACACATGTCCCTACCAATGACAGGATAGCCTCCTAGCTAGCTCCTCCATCACTCTAATGTCACTTCCCTTGGTAAAATTTGCCAAGGGGAAATAGAAGGGTCCATAGTAAATCAATGACTATCACCCATCGAGGTTTTTTTCCAATCATCAGCCCCAATTAAACCTCGAAGTACTCCAATCAGAGTAAAAACTTTCTTGTGAACCATGATCACTATAACTAGCCCACTCGAGTGGATAGTCGAGATTTCTCCATCCTGTGAATCCAATGGTTCAGATTTGGGGACACCAATTCCGAGGTATGATCCAACTGAGACTCCCCCTCCATCCTTCCATCCAATCAAAGGTTGGCATGTGTCACCTCTGGACTCGTTGGTGATCCTTTTCAACCTGACATGTCACACTGACATCACCTCACCTCTTAGCCTCATTTAAACAAGACCACAATGATCTACAGCTGAGATTAATCACAAGATAGTCTTGATGGATGACCTAGATCATCCCTCAAAATCCCCCTTTTTGGAATGCTCCCACTTTGAAATTCAGGGCTACTCTGACCATGGGACTCCGATAACACTCACCCTCACAATCTACGACCGATATTAATCATTGTAATATATCCAACAATTGTTATTAGATTGGGTTTTTTATTCCCTCAAACTTTGACCGTGTCCTCCATGATGGATCTAACGGTCCATAATCTTTTGTTGATACCTTTGGATAGATCAACAATCCTCGTTGATTCGAGGTATACCCTCTACAAGCATCATAACTTGCTCCGATGGAGGGTCTGGATCTCTCCATGTTGCCAGATCGATGGTCGAGACTATCTCACCCTAGATCAAATGGAGGGCCCAAAACTGATGTGCCAGATCAACAGTCATGGTATTCTAGGTAAAACAAGAGCCTTTACACAGGATTGACAGTCTGGTCCAGGACTTAGTCAATTTAGCGTGGTTTCACTAGGTCTTTTCAAGACTTGATGAGTTTCAGAAATGCTCGCTCAAGGCCAAGGTACCCCTTTTCCTGCACAGGATACCTCTGATTCGTTTCATTCCGAAAAATCCATTTGTCACAGGAAAACCAAACATCGTGACGCACAGGTATATGGATCCAAGCACTGCGACATAAAGGTGGTCTCCATTTCATCTTATCTTGAAAGGTCCATTTGTTGCAGGTATCCAAACATTGTGACACTCGAGTGCCTCTCTATATATGTGTATATATATATAGGTATAATTGTAATTTTGCGCATGGTTAGCAAGGTTACAGTTTCATTCCTTTAACTAGAGTCGATATAAGGGATCAAGCATTCACATGCACAACCATTCCTATAACGATATGATTCCTCAATTTATAGAATGCACAACATACAAGAAATCTACTAATATAATCGTCAATCAAGAATGCACATCCTTGAGACAATTACATACATTTATTCATAAATTACATTCAATACACAGAGTTCAGAAATACTTATCTGTTACAATTGATAACCAAACAACTGTCTATGGGTGTTCTCCTTTCCACCCAACCAAAGGCTCTGCATGCTAAGTCACTTTGGCAGCAAGCCACCCCCGTGTCAAGCCATGATACCACTAGAGAATCTCTCTCTCTTTCTCTTTTTGATTCTTAGTAGTTTATGGAGAACACTCTCCATCACCCTACTCTTGGTAAATATTTTCCTCACACTCTCCTAGCTCAGGCCTCATCGAGGTTATCAAATATCCCCTCGCATCAATCTCACGACCCCCTTAAATCAAGTCGGGTACTTCCTTTCTCATATCATTCCTCCCCCTTTGTTTCTTACTCGTTTCCCCTCTCTAAACCCCATTCTCTTGTGCGTCTTTTGTACATAATCTCTTGGGAAGGTTCTCGACCTGTCCCCTTTCTTATTTTAGAAGGAACCTATGAGGTCAATCTGTGTTGCAGACTTGGTACTCCTCTGTACCTTGACTGGCATCCTCTGTTGTCTTAGTCAGGCTTCCCATACATGTATTCATTGGGTTAGTTGGTTTTTCAACTACCAACCCTTCTCATTAACTAATTTTTCTTGGAATTGGGGTTGAAGGAGAATTTTGAATATTTCTAAAATAATACATTAGCAAAGTGGTTTGGTCATTTAATCCAATAAACCCTTCTTTCATTCCTCTAGTGGTATCATGGCCAGTACTTCAAGGCTTCACCCCATAGTTAGTTGGTTGGCATTTTCAATTAAGCAAAAATACATTTACAATATTTACATGTTATGGCATGACAATCATTGATTATGATTGATTACAAGTTGGGGAAACAGGGGTGTTACAACTACATTGTTTAGTCAATCATATTGTATGGTTTCTTTCCATGTTTTGAGGATGAAACATGTGAAGGGGGATAGAATGTAGTGTATCTAGGGAGGTAATGGAGGGGGCGAAGGGCCCATAGTGATAATAGTGAAGGTCATTAAATGTAAGGCGGACTAGGTCCACTATATTATTAAATTATGCCCACTATGGTCGTTAGATATATTAGTGTGAACATAAAAAAATGTGAGAAGGATTTCTAGAAGGCTCATTCTCTAGAATATTCTTAGGTATCATTATACAAGGAAGGGATGAGCAATGTAATGAGCATAGTGAATAATATTGTGAATGTAATAGGCATTGCTTGATGATTGTTATCATTCCATAAGGATTAATATATGGTGTTACCCTACCTCAAGGATTTTTTCTATTTTTTGTGTCCAATATTTTCGTGAATGATTTGAGTTATTTATGAAGCTATATTTTTAGATTTATTGAAGCACATAATAGAGCATAAGTGATATTTTTTTCCAAAGTGAGATTTTGGAAAATAACCTCAACACATTCAAATTAGGAATGAGAATCCTAGTTGTATGCATCCCAACCATAAATATTATACAAAGTTTGCAAATCCACGTTCCTAGTCGATGGAGGCACAGGGATATTGAGCGATTCCAACTATTCACATGTTCAAACTGCACTGAACATGAGAGAATATGTGGATCATTTTTGAAGATTTATCAGTTGTCTAATTTGATTTGGACCTCATTGATTAGCCTCATGACATGTTTTCCTTCGGGAATGACCTTCTGCCCATCATTTATTTAATCCACCATTCCCTCTATATTCCACCCAGGTAACGAATCCATGCCATTCACTACTTCTCGTGGTGTTCAATTTTCCATCCCCACCTTTTCAAAGTTTCCATTCACCAATAGACCTAATATGCACATTCATTCCATAAATTCAAAAAATATTGTTTAAGCTTAATATTAAATCAACACATTTAAAGATAAAAATGTTCTTATCATCTCTTGCTTATTAATATTGTTTTTCCCACTAAATTAATAATTATATGCAAATAACTTTTCTACTAAATTAAATAAATGCATTTGAAAAATAAATACACTATTCGATCATGGTTATGGTTAATTACTAAATTCTATGTTATAGAAACTTTGATGGTAAATTTGTAAATTATTATTAATAAGAAATTAGTGTCCCATTCAATAGTGTTAATGTTATTTCCACTCCATAAATTCCCCTTATATGCATACACTAGATGCAACTTTGGGCAATGTTATGTAGCAGGACTCTACCAACAACTCTATCATTAAGGAGAAATTGTAAACCTTGGAGTTCATCCATGACTCTAAGATTTACTATTTTCTTCATCTACTACCCTAGTCTTGGCTGAGACCATGGCCTTCCTCCGCCATGATACTAGAAGTTTACTATGCTCTTCGTCTGCTACCCTGGTCTTGGCGGAGACCCTAGACATCTTAGTCTTAGATGAGACCAAAACTAAGAGACTATGTCCATATTAGTAGCTTGTCTTTCCATCCTCGCTACGGCCTAGCCTTCTAGTATCATAATGAAGTGCATGTTTGAAACTGCCTATCAATTGGTAACTAGCTACCATGATTTAGTACATAGATATAGTGAAATACAAGTATACATTCCCATATTGAACCCATGTCGTAGGGAATATATATGGGCCAACTAGGGCAGTGGTTCATTTCTATTATGTTTAGCAAATTCAAGATCTAAACCT
>JZKD02S2143786.1:343256-360061 GCA_000966675.3 Picea glauca
AGGTTTAGATCTTGAATTTGCTAAACATAATAGAAATGAACCACTGCCCTAGTTGGCCCATATATATTCCCTACGACATGGGTTCAATATGGGAATGTATACTTGTATTTCACTATATCTATGTACTAAATCATGGTAGCTAGTTACCAATTGATAGGCAGTTTCAAACATGCACTTCATTATGATACTAGAAGGCTAGGCCGTAGCGAGGATGGAAAGACAAGCTACTAATATGGACATAGTCTCTTAGTTTTGGTCTCATCTAAGACTAAGATGTCTAGGGTCTCCGCCAAGACCAGGGTAGCAGACGAAGAGCATAGTAAACTTCTAGTATCATGGCGGAGGAAGGCCATGGTCTCAGCCAAGACTAGGGTAGTAGATGAAGAAAATAGTAAATCTTAGAGTCATGGATGAACTCCAAGGTTTACAATTTCTCCTTAATGATAGAGTTGTTGGTAGAGTCCTGCTACATAACATTGCCCAAAGTTGCATCTAGTGTATGCATATAAGGGGAATTTATGGAGTGGAAATAACATTAACACTATTGAATGGGACACTAATTTCTTATTAATAATAATTTACAAATTTACCATCAAAGTTTCTATAACATAGAATTTAGTAATTAACCATAACCATGATCGAATAGTGTATTTATTTTTCAAATGCATTTATTTAATTTAGTAGAAAAGTTATTTGCATATAATTATTAATTTAGTGGGAAAAACAATATTAATAAGCAAGAGATGATAAGAACATTTTTATCTTTAAATGTGTTGATTTAATATTAAGCTTAAACAATATTTTTTGAATTTATGGAATGAATGTGCATATTAGGTCTATTGGTGAATGGAAACTTTGAAAAGGTGGGGATGGAAAATTGAACACCACGAGAAGTAGTGAATGGCATGGATTCGTTACCTGGGTGGAATATAGAGGGAATGGTGGATTAAATAAATGATGGGCAGAAGGTCATTCCCGAAGGAAAACATGTCATGAGGCTAATCAATGAGGTCCAAATCAAATTAGACAACTGATAAATCTTCAAAAATGATCCACATATTCTCTCATGTTCAGTGCAGTTTGAACATGTGAATAGTTGGAATCGCTCAATATCCCTGTGCCTCCATCGACTAGGAACGTGGATTTGCAAACTTTGTATAATATTTATGGTTGGGATGCATACAACTAGGATTCTCATTCCTAATTTGAATGTGTTGAGGTTATTTTCCAAAATCTCACTTTGGAAAAAAATATCACTTATGCTCTATTATGTGCTTCAATAAATCTAAAAATATAGCTTCATAAATAACTCAAATCATTCACGAAAATATTGGACACAAAAAATAGAAAAAATCCTTGAGGTAGGGTAACACCATATATTAATCCTTATGGAATGATAACAATCATCAAGCAATGCCTATTACATTCACAATATTATTCACTATGCTCATTACATTGCTCATCCCTTCCTTGTATAATGATACCTAAGAATATTCTAGAGAATGAGCCTTCTAGAAATCCTTCTCACATTTTTTTATGTTCACACTAATATATCTAACTACCATAGTGGGCCTAATTTAATAATATAGTGGACCTAGTCCGCCTTACATTGAATGACCTTCACTATTATTACTATGGGCCCTTCGCCCCCCCCATTACCTCCCTAGATACACTACATTCTATCCCCCTTCACATGTTTCATCCTCGAAACATGGAAAGAAACCATACAATATGATTGATTAAACACTGTAGTTGTAACACCCTTGTTTCCCCAACTTGTAATTAATCATAATCAATGATTGTCATGCCATAACATGCAAATATTGCAAATGTATTTCTGCTTAATTGAAAATGCCAACCAACTAACTATGGGGTGAAGCCTTGAAGCACTGGCCATGATACCACTAGAGGAATGAGAGAAGGGTTTATTGGACTAAATGACCAAACCACTTTGCTAATGTATTATTTTAGAAATATTCAAAATTCTCCTTCAACCCCAATTCCAATAAAAATCAGTTAATGAGAAGGGTTGGTAGTTGAAAAACCAACTAAACCAAGTAAGTACAAACTCCCCTATCTAGCTATTCAATTCTTTATTTTTGATTTTCATTTCATCTTTTGGGTGGGCGTCGACCTTTAAAAGGTTGGCCCTAGGTCCACGCGAGCTGTCTCTGGACAGGCCACGTGTACACTCGGGTAGAGTAAACCTGCCCGTGTGTACACGCGACTGTCACCTAGACAACACGCGTGGACCCCCCTTTATAGACAAAAGAGCCAAATAACACTCACTCACCCTCCTGAACTTTGTTGTATTGGCAGGATGTATGTCCACTGGAGGGAAAGGGAGCATGAAGAAGTTAGTGAGTTGGTTGCAGGAGATCCGAATGCCGTGGCCGCATTGATGCAGTGTGGTATACTAAAGTTCTTCCTGTGTCCATTTATGCGAGCGCAACCGAGGCTACTGAATGCCTTGGTTGACTATTGACACCTTGATGCAGAGGCCTTCATGCTAGAGGGGCAATCACTGGTGCCCACCACCGAGGATATCTACTTTTTGACTGGCCTCTCAAGGAGAGGGGAACCAGTTAATTTCAGGACGTTTCCAGCGGGGCCGCATAACATAGCAGAACTGATAGCCCTACACTGTGAGGCTAGGACAAACCATTTGAGCTCCCAGGTGCCCATAAGTAAGATTACTAACCTATCGCTGCAAGCAATATTATTGCTTATTGGGCAGATTACCGGTTCAACAACCTTGCATCAGGCGTCCCGCGCACAAATGAATTGTGCTATCCAGTGCTTGAATGGACAAATTTTTGACTGGAGTACCACACTACTGGAGTGTATGAAGAGGCAATTGACAGATTGCCATCAACAGACACAGAGGAACTTCGGGTTCGGGATGATTTTGTGTTCATTCTTTTTCGAGAGAGTTCCAAGCTTTAGTCCTTGGGAAGTGGTACGAGGACATCAGGCCTCTTTTCCTGCTGTATGTAGATGGGCAATATTACTGCCGTGACAGGGTGGTGGAAGGACCAATGAGTCCTTCGATGATGACTTTTTTGCATGGCTGTCACGACAGATCCATGTGATCGAGGATTACCCATATGCTGGGATAGACTTTTCTAGAGATCCTGAGATACCCGTGCCTCCTGGTGAGGAGTGAGGGGAGATGGGTAAGTCTCCACCTTTGTAGTTTTTTTATTGTATATGTAATTTTTATGTCGTTTTTGTTATATATATCATTTTTTTTTATATGCCAAAGTATTTGACAGATGTACGTTTGTTGCATGCAGATGTGGGACCAGTGCGACCTGCCGATTATGCACGGAACATGCGTCGTCCTCTGCCATAAGCCGTAGCTGCCACTGCCGGGGGACCAGCAGTAGCAGGAAACCTCCCAGTCGGGGAGGCTAAGAGGGTACTTAGACGAGTTGAGCGGAACTTTACTGCACTCACTCGCACAGTCCTGATGGCAGAGATTGAGGACCTGCCGCCATCCATGCAACCTCATGTAGTGGGGGCACCTCGGACGTGGGTCTGATTGTTTAGGCGTTTATTCCATGCTGTGGACCAGTATAACAGGGCCCATAGGCCCTGAACTATTTAGACTTTTGATGTGCCACAAGCACTACTTGTATATATTTTTTGAGGGCATAAGCCCTGTGACTCATTATTGGTCCTATTTTTGAGGCGCTTGCGTCCATCTATGTACTCTGGTTACTTTATCATATTATATATGGTTTTTTTTGATCTTTTATGTCTTATGGATTACGAGTGCAAAAATGTATTTACATGCTTATGTCAATGTTCTTTCATATGTGTGCAAGATGCCAATCTAAAATTTGATTAGCTAGACTATCTGTAATTTGGTTAATATCCTAGGAACATGAAAATATGTAATATAATCAAAGTTTCGTTCTAAGAGACGTACCCTAAGGAATCGTCGGTGTAAAGTTGGATCATGAACCCGGTACACTCTATTTAACTGAGACACAACCAATTAAGCGTCGAGATAGACCCGGAGATGAGAGATACCCAATGACAAAGCATCATGAAGCAACTCAATAACTGCACTGTACTCGACGACATTATTTGTGGTGTCACCTAAGCATATACCTCTGGAAGATAAAAACTAGCCCTGAGGTGTAAATATTACACTAGTTGCGGAGGCAAGCCTCCGAGTGTGCCGAATAGCACCGTCTACATACCCAACGAACACCTCGGAATCCCTTGACATCTGCCATATTGACGAAAGATAACATCAATGACACGTCCATAACATTTAAAAGAAACTAAAAAGTAATAGTACAAAGACTATACATATGTTACAAACAGTTACCCACGATGACCTGCCTATGAGTAATACTTCTTGAGGTAGAGCCCATTTCTAGGCTCCACCAAAGCATTCCCTTCGAAATCAACCAGACGATGGGTGCCCTTTTTTAATACCTCTTTTATGATGAAAGGTCCGAACCACATGGGTTTGAATTTTCCTGCCCCCAGGGGGTCCTTATCTTGGTCATAGACCAGGACAAGGTCGCCTTCAGAGAAAATCCGAGGAAGAACGAACCTATCATACTGACACTTGACCTTATGTTTGTGAGCCTCGTTGGCCAGGGCCGCATCACGACGCTGCTCATTGAGCTGCTCAAGGTAGACTAACCGTTCTTCAAGTGGAGAAGTGTCTGGCAATAATTGTACTGCCAATTTCAGAGACGGGATCTGACATTTGATGGGCAAGACTGCCTCCAGCCCATAAACGAGTTGAAAAGGTGAGAAACTGGTTGCAGTCTTAACAGATGTTCGGTAAGCCCATAATGCCGAGTATAACATCAAATGCCAATTTGACTTGGCTGAGTTGATAGTTCGTTGTAGAATAGTCTTAAGATTTTTTTTTACAGCTTCCACCTGCCCATTGGCTTAGGGGTAGTAGGGTGATGAATGCTCTTTCCGTAACCCAATATTTGATGTTAATTCGGTCATCATTTGGTTCTAAAAGTGACTTCCATGGTCAATAACAATATCTCTCAGGACGTCGAACCTTGCTATGATCTAGTTGAATAAAAAGAGGGCCGCAGTCTCTCCATCATCTTTAAATGTTGGCATAACTTCGACCCACTTAGTGAAGTAGTCTACAACTATGATGATATAGTGATGCCCCCTCACTGAAGGAGGGTTGCAAGTAGTGTAATCAATCCCCCACTTGGTGAAGGGACCAACTGTGATGACAGGAAACATGGGAGCGGGATGTGCCCTCATCTTTCGAGAGAAGATTTGGCACGGATGGCACTTCTTGACCGATTCGATACAATCTTTGATAAGTTTCGGCCAGAAGTAACCTGCTTGTAGAATCTTTTGGGCTGTTTCCAACCTGGACAAATGACCACCACAAGCTCCAGTATGGCAATCGTTGAGCACGATAACTGCCTCCTCATGTGTGAGACATCGACGTAAGATGCAATCTACACCTCTCTAATACAATGTATCATCGAGTATAAGATAATTCTTAGCCTGATGGCGTATACGCCGACGCTCATCACGAGAAGCAGAAGTGGGGCACTTCAAAGTCTGGAGATAGATAAGTATATCTCTGTACCAGGGATCTAAAGATGTGATCAAAAACATATCTCCCCGGATAGGCGATTCTTCAGGCACAACATCACCTGAATCAACCGGAAGTTCCGAAATAAGCTCTGCGAAGACCAATGACTTCTTGGACTTTGCTAAAACAAAGTCTAAGTCAAACTCCTGGAGGATGACTATCCATCTACTGATTTTTCCACCTATTTCTCGTCATGTCAACATGTACTGGAATGGATTCACGACAGCAATGACGATGGTCTTACGAAACAGAACATAATGACAGAACCGTTGAACAACATGAACTGCTACCAACACAAGTTTTTCGATATGAGAATAATTGAATTCCGGTCCTACGAGGCCTCGACTCAGGTAATAGATCACGTATTCTGAGAACAAATTATATTCCTGAACTAAAACCATGCCAATGGTTGACTCTGCGGCAACCAGGTATAATAAGAAATATTTGTTATAGTTAGGTGGCTGTAGCAGAGGGGCAGATGTGAGGGCATGTTTTAATGCATCGAAAGAGTGCTGAGCGACATCCTCCCAGTAAAAAGCAACGTCTTTCTTCAGTAAGTGCATAAAGCCCTTGGTGATTTTGGCATAGTTGGCGATGAAGCGTCGTAAAAAATTTTCCTTGCCTTGTAGACTCTGAAGTTGAATGGCTGTGCATGGGGGGGGGCAACTGGATTATTGCCTCCACCTTGAGAGGATCGACCATGATCCCTGTTGTTGATACGATGAAACCTAACAAACGTCATGGCGTTACGTAGAAGCTGCACTTGTTTGGATTCAAGCGAATATGAAAGTAGCGACAACGTTCGAAGATCAGTCTAAGGTGTGTGGGATGATCCGTTCTCTTGCAAGATCGCGATGCTAAATCATCTAGATATGCCTCGACTATATGATTGAGACCATGAAAGGCAAAAGACATGGCCCGCTGGAAGGTGGCTCCAACATTTTTAAGACCAAAAGGCATTTTACGATATGCGAATGTACCCCAAGGACAAATGAATGCCATTTTTTGTTGGTCTTCGGGTTTGATTTGGATTTGATTATATCCTGAGAAACCGTCCATGAAAGAAAAGACCTCACAATCAACACATTCATCAATGATCTGGTCGATGAATGGTGTTGGGAAATTATCTTTGGGACATGCCTTGTTCAAATCACGGAAGTCAATGCATACACAAATCGTGCCTTGTTTTTTATTGACCGGCACAGGATTTGACACCCATTGAGTCAAATGGATAGGATAGATAAAACATGCCTTTAGCAATTTCTCTACCTCAATCTTGATGGCTACTGCTTTCTTAGGATTAATTGGATGAAGCTTCTCTCAGACAGGCTTGGCATCAGGATATGTTGTGATTTCATGTTCAACTATTTTTTGATCGATACCTGGCATTTCCTCATAACACCAGGCAAAAACATCGCGAAATTCTGTGAAAAGATCCATGTAGATTTGAATCTCTTCGGGGGAGAAATCTGCTCTGATGAAGACGTTCTCCATGACGCCAGGGTTTTGGGAGATGTTGATTGGTATAGTTTCAACAATAGTTTCCATATTTCCCTCAGCATAAATTTCATGTGTAGCTAAGAGATTAATAGGACATGACTGATCTCCCGTCGTGGTCACGGTGAATTCTCCTACTTCGATTCGGCTTAACTCTGGGAGAAAATATGATCCGTGATGAAGATCTTCCCAAGGTTTGTTCGGACTAGTCATTGCTTCGATTACTGCTTCATCAGAAGGCAAGACTAAGTCTAACGAGTCAATGTTAGCGAGAGAACCCTGAGCCCAAATAGGCTCTAGAAGTGGATCTAACTCTTGTGTAGGAGTCAGATCAGTGTTAGCTGAAGCTTGCTGGACTAAAGAGTATGCTACTTCAGCGACAAACAAGGGCATGGACATGCCTGGGTGCCTTGTCTCATCCATCGTGGCTGATGGGGAAGGAAGTATCCATGGATTCTCGAAGTAAGTCGTGCAGAACAACGAAACTTGAAAAATGTCAACCTTATGGTGATTGGATATAAATTTGATGTCACCGTGAGGGGGCGGTAATCGAAGGTACCCATCAAGGATGGGCACAAACCAACTCCTACATTAATGACACCTGGTTGAGGATTATCAATTATCATGTTTGGAGAAAGACAATTGATCGATGGTCACTATCTGGCCCTCGTGTAGAAACAACAAGACCCAAAAAACTGTAGCAACCACAGCTTGCATAGCATAAGTCCAACTCCTTCCTAACAAGAGGTTATAGTCGAGGGAAGCATCAAATACCTCTACTTCAACACACACGGTCTTCCCTCCTAACTGCACGGGGAAAGAAGGAATGATGTCATGTGGTTGGAACAAATGGCCGTCGAAAGCAGTGAGGAGAGTAGGTGATGGAGACAAAACGGGCTGGCCAATGGCCTTCTAACATGCCAATGACATAATGCATGTCGAGGTGCCCTCATCAACCACCGTGCGAAAGATATTCCGAGTAAAATTTTTCGTGGGATAAGTCACTACTATCTGAAATGCTATGTCGAAAGGAAGACGAGGTTTTAAGTCGGTTGTATCTAACATGATGGTACCCGTATTACAAGTCTCAGTAGAGCCCAAAGCGGTTAACAAGGATTTCCTCTGAGAAGGGAATATTTGGAGGACCTCCAAAGCATACATCGCACAAGGGGTTTGTGATAAATCCTCCACCACAGAGTAATTCTGGACGGCCCTTGCGTTTGGGTTATGAGAATATTTTTTAAATGCACCTTTTGGAATGCGTGTCATTATTTCTCCCAACGTCTTCTCAATCTATAGAGGAAGAGATGGGAGGTCAGATTCTTTACCATTCTCAGAAGTGCTTGGTTTACTATAGTCATGTGCTCTAGTCGATATAAAAGCATCACCCCTAACCATATATAAGTTCACGGATGCGGGGTTGTTCGGAGGTGGGCAGGTTTCTTGGCTGCCCCCTTCCGTGCTTGTAGAGGCTTGAGTTAGATTTTTCCCATGTTGAAATGGATTAGTCAACACTGCTTGTTGTTGTTGCGTGACCAATTTTTGGGCCTCTGCAAGTCAAGGACATAGATGGGTCGGGTGGTCTTCCGCGCACAAGTTGCATGGATACCTCGCCTTCCGTTTTTCAGTGTTGTCCCCGCCATCATTATCAGTGGGTTTTTTATCCCCCTTACCCTTCTTTCGTTGTTTTTTCTTCCCTTCAGGCTGCTGGGTGGCCTTTGGGTTAGTCGACTGCACTGTGTGTACTTTCGACATTTTGGTAGGGGGAGCAGCCAAAGTAGTAGTTTGGCTGGCCGCTGTGTGTTGTATAGATAACTGTTGCAACTGCTTCGTCAATTGCTCAACAGGCTTTGTTTGTGCTGAACCGACAATACCATCGACATGTGGTCCAACTCGCTGTCTAGTTTTATCCAGTATTGAACGTGGCGCATCTGGCAAGCTGTTGTATAATAAATCGGACTTAGAATAGATGAGCTCAAACTGTTGAGATCTCATGATGGCATCTTCTTCAGAGAATACTCCTGACGTCGCAACGTCTTTGGATAACTGTGGGACCAAAGAATTAAGGAACCACTCAAGAAGGAATGCTGGTGGGACTAGTACCTTGATTAAACTCTTCCGGCGTATCCATTCTCGGATGTGATCAGAGATATGGTCCGCTGTTGTCTGTTCGAAATTGACAAGTAGCTCTGTGCCAGTGTCGTATCTCACAGGTAACTGGAAATGGTTTAGGAAAGCCATCGCCAGTTCACCAAAAGAAGAGTATCTTGAGCGATCGAGCTCAATGTACCATTTTGTGGCACTCCCAATGAGAGTACTTGAAACAATCACAACTGTACGGAGTCATATTTCAATGAGTTAGATGAACACCAAAGATGGAAGGTAGTCACATGATCTCCTGGATATTCATTAGGCTTGGCTTCAAACTTTGGAATGTCCGAAGGCAACTTCGTCCGCATAGGAGGCCAACGCGGATCGTGACAAATAGGGTCATTCAACAACCTTGTCAAATCTGGCAAGTGTAAAGTCGCCAGGAACGGTAGTTTGGATTGTTGCTGATAACTTGGGAAAAAGGGGCCTAGAGTTTGACTGGCACCAGGTTGCCAGGAAAAGTTTGGCTGCTGGCCTGGATTCTGGTAGAAACCATGACCCTGGCTAGCATATGGATTTTGCATATGTGGAGACATCATCGACTGATTTTCCAAATAGGACATAGATGGTTGGGCATGCATTATATTCGAAGGACTTTGGGAAGGATTACCCCATGCCGGTCCTGTGGGGATAGGCATAGTAGTTTGTCCAGGGTTCCATTGATTGTGGAAAGAATTACCCGAGATCGGCATTCCGGATGAGGGAACGGATCCCTGCCCTGAATTCCAAGGTCCTGCTAGGTTTTCCCCCTGTGCAGGAATATTACCCTGCATAGGAGTAGATTGTCCAAAAATGGGGTTGCCCCCAATTGGGAAATCAATTGACGAGAAGGTGTTGTTACCAAACATTCTGTTCAAAGAAAACGATGTCGAACCGACCGACATACTATGCGAAGGTGGTCCTTGACTCCCCGCTCCAAATAAACTATTGTGTGTAGGTTGCTCGACGGATTGCTGATGTGAGCCACTGAGTGAAGGGGACGAAGGAGGGATACGACCTCCTCCATAAGGAAAAGAATTAAAAGGAGTAGGAGTGCTCCCCATGTGACTTTGCAGAGGAGCGCTAGAGCTACCTTCCCTCAGACCCAAAGTCTGTAAAGTGGAGTAGGAAAGTACAGGACTTGTACCCAAACTAGGCATCTCGTATGAGAACGGAGGGCTTGTCGCACTTGGTGTGAAAGGAGTTGTGGCCGCTGCCAAAGACGGGATCAGACCACTATGCGAATTAGTTGCGGTCGAGACCATGGTGGCTTGGATTGACGACGGTGGGTTAGGAGATGAAAACTCTCCTGTGGTGACAACCATGGTGAGAATTGAAGAATTACCAGAAGGGGTAACAACATTTGTTTCCATTGCTGTGTGCAACACTGTCTGACACTCATAAAATTGAATTGGTATAATGAAAGGTGCCAAGAAATCAGTGGTTGGGGTTTCAATCGGGCCAAGAGCGGTTGCTTCAAGGTCCAAAACGGTCAATTCCTCTGGGGGTTGGTCGGGCACAATGGTTTGTAATCCGGTCACTTCAAAAGACCCTTGTTGGTCTAGCTTTCACCTTAATGGTGGCGGGGGTGGCTCTAGTGTAACTGGCGGCAGGCCAAGAAGCCTTCGTGACCGACGGAGCTCGGGATCCTCCACTGTGTGAGAAGATCTAAGACACTCTAAGGCAGTCTAAACATTCAAAAGTAACACACACTAAAAAAGAATCCCTAGAAGATAAGACAGACAAACACTAAATTAATTAGAAGAATAGTTACAACAACCAACACTGGAGCAACTTACCGGTGCAAGTGCAACTCGAATACGGAAGCACCCTCCAGGCATACTCTGCAAAGCATGGCCCGATTTATTTCCTAGGTACCATGTTATACCCCCATAGTCACCTGTGTATGTCCCTAAAAAATATTGTCAACTAGGTTGCTAGCGCGTGAACAGTCACTAGGCGGGTATAGTCGAAAGTCGGGTAGACCACAATGAGCAGGGTATCGAGCCCGAAACCTGTCAAGGGTATCGAGAGAAAATGGTCCGGAAGACAACTGAGGACCTCGAACGGATTCGAGACCCACGAAGCCCCGTGGCAAATGCAAACGATGGAATCCCAAAACAAGCCCTCTATATGTGTTCTCCACTACGATTGGTCCAGCTTTGGAGGGGTTATCTCCGCTACCTTTCCGCACGCGACCTCGTGTTTATCCCTTGTGTTAGGGGGGGGTCCCAGATAACTTTCACAACACTGGACTTAGACACTCCCTAACTCAGACTCCAATGTTTTTTTTTTTTAAATGGCCTTGAAGAGTTTCCTCTCCAACCTAATCCAAGGCCCTAATCCTGAACTAGTTTGGTGAACCCTACAAACATAAAAGTCTAGTATATTTTAAATTTAGCGTTAATTTTATGGCTTTGTATTACGCCAAGGGGTATGAAGGTGAAACTGATGATGTGAAAAAGACAAAAGCAATGAATGAATAAAAAAGCTGGAAACAAAACTTTTACTTAATGCAAAATTTCAACAACTTCTCAAATTTTTTTTTTTTTTTTTTTAAACTTTTCTAAGATTTTGGACAATAAAATCAAAGGAATTTCGCTCGACTATGAGCTACTTATGATCTAAGTGAACTGCAAAAAATTATGAAATAAATGACTTTTCCCTGACTAATAATGCATAAACACACTTTTCAACCAAGAAAAAAAATGAAAAGAGATTTTATTTATTTATTTAAATGCTAGTAGAGCAAGAAAGGAAAAATACCGACAAACAAAAACCAAGAAAAACAATTCTGGCGTAATCGCAGATCGCAAAGAATCAGATTAAAAAAAATAAAAATCATACACTAGCAATTTTTAAAAGAAAATGACTCTCACACTTGTCTAAAAGCCGTAAAAATTGTTTTATGTTTATGACAACTTTTTAAATGAAAAAAAGCAAGATAAGAGTAAGACTAATCCTAAGCTACTGACTGCTCAGACAAAGATTCAAACACCTGAGAGGAATAATTCTTATCAAGGGAAAGGATGACTACCTTACCCTCAACAAAAAGTATCTTATACAAGCACGCGACTGTTAATCAAACAACACGCGTGCGAACACCCGCTGGATAGAGACAGAGGGCGTGTACACGCGGGCTGACCTTGTACAGGCCACATGTATATCAAAACTCTGAGAAAAATGAAAACAGACAGACCAAACCAGGAAGAGACCCCTGATATTGATAAACAGGATCCCTTGAAAGGCTTTGGCACTCTTTTTAACAGAAAAACAAATAATGTAAGGAAAAAATGATAAAGCAAAAAAAATCTAAGATAGGACTACACACAACCAAGACTCAGACATGATTCCAAAAAACCCCCTAAGAATGTGTGATTCTGACAGGGAAGAGGATGACTGCCTTTGAAGTTCTCTGAACTCTACACGCTACTGCTACCTCTTTAGCTAGCGTTCACATGCGGGATGTAAGAGAGTAGGGCGCGGGCACATGCGTGCAGACCTTATGTAGGCCGCGTGTACCTCTGTGGGTCCCAAAAAACATAGTCAAGCAAAAGACAGGGAAAGCTAGTATGGAAAACCAGACTCCCTGCTAGCTCAGACCTTACAGAAACTAAAAGAAAAAACAGGCAAGAAAAACTAGTTTTTAAAACTACCCAAAAACTAAATAACATTCTAGGAACCCTAGAGAGTCTCCCCAGTATGGTCGCCAATTCTGTTGTGAGGGAAATATCCCTACAGACTAGCAAATAGAGTTCAGACTTTGCATGCAGATATGACCGAAGAGAAACTACTTTCTACCTTCATCCCTAGATTTAAATCCCCTTTTCTTAGTAAATGCATGGAAATATCAACCTACCTCGTTCTCGGGGTTTGATGTCGATCCTCCATTGTGCTTGATTACTTGTCCACACTACTCCTTCCAAAGATGACTTGCATCCAAGACAAGCAACAACTACGCATGCGTCCTACTTATATACTAACGGGTTAGAAATCCAAACATATACTAATCAAATAATGAAAGTTTATGAATTGGGACGGGAAAAACATTTTCTTTATTACTTAGAATGAGTCAACTTACAAAAGTTGAGACCGACCACCGCTCCTCGAACTTGATCCTGGGCTCCTCTTCTACTATCCTCCAACTGCTTTGCTTTGAATCTCCTTTGGCACAAGGAAAGGCTAAAGGGTTGGGACAATGGGAATACGTAAATGGGTAGAGTTTCTTTGCTATATTTTTTCTTCTCCAAATGGGACCCCTACCCCTTCTTTTATAGGCTAGAAGGAGCTATGTATTTGGACGAACCCTCGACCATGCATGGCCGGGAGTTTCAGTTAACTCACCCATAGATTTTGTGTTCCGTCGGCAACTTTCCTTTTTTCGTGCTTTTGTCGGTCCACGTGGGCTGTTTTGGGTCAGCCAGCGTGTACATGTGTGCAGTAATGGAGTAGGGCGCGTGGGCCTTTATAAAAGAGGATTTTCAAGGAGTTGTTCAACAGTTCTTTGGTAAAGAAGGGATATGAGTTGGCCTGATGCCATGTAAGCATGTGTGGTGCAATTTAGGGTTATAACAATATTGTTCCACATAGCTATCATGAGATAAAAAAACATTCTTCAAAATAATAGAAGAAAAAATAGGAGGTCTAGAAAGCATATCAGCTACCTTGTTACTCGTACCCTTTTTGTACTTGATTACCAAATGAAATTGTTGTAGAAAACCCATCCATATGTAATATCGATATTGTTGCAGTTTGGTTTGTGCTTGGAGATACTGTAAGGGTTGATGATTTGTATGTATGATTGTTTCCTTCCCTAACAGGTAGTGCTTCCATTTCTTTACGCTTTGAACTAATGTATACAAATATTTATCATATGTAGGATAGTTAACAACAATTTTGTTAAAAGGTTCAGAGTGGTAACATATAGGCTTACGATATTACATCAATACTGCACCCATGGCGTATCCGTTGACATTTGTCTCAATCTCGAAGGGTTGTTGAAGATTCGACAGTGCTAATACTGGTGCGGTAATGATATTTTCCTTCAAAGTGTCAAAAGATTTTTGTTTCTTTCCTCCCCACTGGAAAGTGTTCTTCACACTGATTAAGGCATGCAAAGGAGTTGTTATAAAGGAGAACTTTGAAATGAATCTCCTCCAAAACTGGACTGCACCTAAGAAGCTTCGTATTTTGGTTACATTTTTTAGCTCAGGCCAATTTACAATTACATTGATCTTGGAAGGATCAATTTTTAATTGTCCTCCTACAATATGACCTAAGTACACAAGTGTAGTCTTACCAAATTCACATTTAGACAATTTTACATACAACGTTTCCCTTTCCAAAGTATCCAATACTTGCTTTACATGTCTTGTATGTCCATCCAAGTCCCACTAAATATAAGAATGTCCTCTAAATATACAATTGTTGGAGAAATTTCTATTTTCGACACACTAGTTCAGTGGGAGTTAACTGACTAGTTCTATTTTATACTTTCTATTTTTACCATCACTATTATGCATGCATAAATTCCTAAGGAAAGCTAACCATTTGATTGTTTTTCTTAATTATGGAATGTTTTCCCCTATATATGAGTGTATTCCACTCATTCATTGTATCATATTGATCATGATCTATGTATCAATCATCAACTCATTAGAGTAGTGTGAATATATTTTCTCATTCTTCCATATTAAATCTCTCTTCCTTTCTTGATAAGCTTTGTTTGTACTTGCTTCAGCTAGATCTCTTGTGCAGGTTTCCATGAAACACTGGCATGGTATCAGAGCTATGCTGCTTGGAGAAAACCAGACAAGCCAAAGAATAAGGAAAATCAGGGTTTCGACGAGCTAAATCTGTGGTTGTACAGTTCAGTAGTTATTCCTCCCAAAATATTACGTTTTTGAGGAAACGACCCGCATTGAAAGTAAATTGGTCCATTTTGGAAGTGGGTTTTGAACAGTTTGGCAATATTCTTCACCGTTTGCTCATAAAATAAGCCCTAAGATAGCCTCCTGAAACTGATACGAATCCATGGTCGTACCTTTCTACAACGATTACTCCAAAAAATATTAAGTTTTTGAGGAAACAACCCATGTGAGAAGTAAATAGGCCCATTTTGGAAGTGGGTTTTCAACCGTTTGGCGAGATTCTTCACCGTTTTCTCAGAAAGTAAGTCGCAAGATCATCTCCTGAAACTGATACAAATTTTCACTTAAAGTACCCTTTCTGCCGTGATTTCTTAATTTTTCACTTGCAGATTGAGAGTAAGTTTTTAGGGGTTCTTAGAAACAGTGGGAGAGATGGATAGGACACCTTTTATACAGTCAAACTTGGTGGTAATACTCACACCATACAATTATTTTGATTGGAATCCCAAGGTCGAATTCCAACTCAGAAGGAAATGATTGTATAATTTGACGATGGCGACAGAAACAAAACCTACATCAGCGATTGAGAAGATGAGATGGGAGAACCGTAAGGATGAGGCCACATGACTACTTCTTGAGTTAATCTCCATTAATTTATGGTTTCATGTTTTTGCATGCAAGGCTCCAAATGAGATCTGGACCACCTTGGAAGGACTCTTGGGAAAGAAGGATGAGATGCAAGGTCACATGCTTGAGGTTGAGTTGAATACCTTAGACCCTAAAAGTTTTGATAATATACAATATTTTTTTACTAAATTTAAATCTTTGCTATTGATCTTGGGTGAATGTGGTATTGATAAGTCTACACAAGAGAAACAACTTATTCTAACAATCTTGGCCAAGCTAGGACCAGAATACATTGTATATGTCTCCAATTTCCATTCTGGCAGATGTCTTTTTGGAACAAATTGGAAAATTCCTACGTTGGCTCGGTTCATTGAGTCTCTTACACAAGAGTAGACAAAACTCATACATATGGGCCTCATGAAAGATCCCAAAGCACATGCATTCATAATGCATGATGGAAAAGGGTCATCCAAACATAACGGGAAGGAGGGATATTCCAAACCCTTCAAGGATTCTTCAGGTTCCAAAGATTCTTCAAATTCCAAAGGGAAGAAGAAGAAGGGAAAGCAATGCACATATTGCCATAAATCGAATCATGAAGAATCCACATGCATGAAGAAGCAGATCGATCTTATGACACAGGTACTTTAGAGGAATAACCTTGGAGACTTCATTCTTGAAGGAGCCAAGAAGAAGAAGGAAGAAGACCATGCGGCTAAGAAAGGTAATCATGATGCTTTGGTTGCAATTAATTCCTCATCTGATTCATGGATTATAGATTTTGGTGCATCCCATCATATGGCAACGAAAGATGAAGTTTTCTCTTCTTTGAGTCCATGCTCAAGACCCCCTATTCTCATGGGGGATGATACTCCAGTAGCAGTAGCAGGAGAAGGAAGAGTGGAACTCCACAATGGTAGTTTTGAGAATGTTCTACATGTTCCAAATCTTTCTATGAATTTGCTATCAGTTTATCAGATCACTCAGAAAGGTAAAAATGTTGAATTTACATCAGATTCAGTTTCAGTAATTGACATGCATGACAATTCCATTATTGCAATTGGTGAGGTGGATCA
>JZKD02S2143786.1:365123-384586 GCA_000966675.3 Picea glauca
GTTTCCCATGAGGTTTTCCCTCTTTCCTCATTTATTTCAGTGTATCTTTTGTATTGGGTACCTAACATGGCCTCGTTGTGGGGACTCATTCTTTATTTTCACCATAGTGATGTTTAGGGGGGGTGTTGGAGTTACTTCACACACACCTAGAGTTACTTCACACACACCTATGATTTATTTTTCCTAAGGTTTTTCCTTGTTTATTAGTCATAATTAGTTATTATTTAGTCTCCTATATTTTAGGGGAGAATATTATCTTTCGGTTGACACTTCAGTTTGACTAGTTGAGTTGAGTTTAGATGTTGCATTGGTTTTGTCACCATGCAACATTGGGATCATCACCAACTAATGTGCACTTGCCTTGGTATCATCACCAGACTGACACATTACCCTTGATTTCCTGAGTTAACTCCTCACTACTCTATGTTCAGTCAGTTAACTGAAGACTAGTTGACTAGTTAACTCAACTAGGTGGCAGTTCACTCCCGTAAATGTCTGAGAGACTAGACTAGGTGGAAGTTCACTCCCATAACTGCTGGTGTGTGTCCATATCACTATAGACCACCACTATGGTACATTAGTTACTCATGTATCCTATATCTATTGTAAATTATTCACTCTTTGAGTGCGGAATACGGTTAATGAGAATTCTTCCATTTTTTCTCTCTTGCTTCTTCTTTCTCAATTTCTCTCTGCAAATGTGTGTAGTATTTTCTAGCTAGATATGTTCTGTGCAGGTTCAACACATTTACAAATTTGTCTTAAATTTTTCCATTCCAACATTGCTTTATGTAAATAACCCAATGGATAAAATTGCTTCCTTATTGCTGATTTAAATTTCGACCATGAGGAAAGAAGATTACCACACTTATTTATGTCCTGAAGTTTTCTCTCCCACCATACAAGAGTGGTGCCTTCCAACCGAAGAGAAGACAGTTGCACTTTAAATTCCTCTTCATCAGCCTGTTGAACAAGACAATATACTTCAACCTGTCGAATCTAATTATCTATCTTTTCAGAATTAACATCTCCATTAAACATAGGTAAAGCAAATTTTACATCAAGCTTTAATAATGGTTTCTTAAAATAAGTTGTATGGCTAGAATTATGATAATGATGAGAATGCTCAGAGGAAGAAGAGATAGAACTTGATGGTGAATATGGAGGCTCGGGAGGGTCTCCTACAACCCCTTGATTTACTGAAGCATTATCATCATCTTGTGCTTCGTTTTTCTTCCCTTTCTTCTTCATCCTCTTCTCATAGTCTCCATACATTCGCTTGACCATTTCTGACATGCGATAAAAGACCATATGGAAGTTTTTCTCTTGTTCATCACGCTTGTCCTCTTCTACCATTTTCTTCCTTTGGGATACACGACCAACTTTGGGATTGAAATTCTTAAGAGTTCCTTCACTCTGTTTATGCTTGGCCCTAGTAAGCATTCACACTCAACAATTCAAGTCAAAGATGACTGCTCTGATACCAACATGATCTAGGATATTTTCGTCGAAGTGACTTATAAATAATTGTATTAAATGAGCATAAATTAAAGTGCACCATTAAAGAAGGAAAATATCATTAATGAAGAGACATAAGCATCAAAGATGAACAAAAAAACTTTATAACGGAGTTCGTCCCTAATGGACTACATCTCCGAGTCCTTCTCTCAAATGGGTAGGCCTTTTTATTAACTCAACAAAAGAATTTGACAAAATACTTAAGTATACCTCATTATGGAATTAAGTTGCAGAATCTTTGCTTAGATCAGAAAATAGACAACACCATTGAATTCTTGGTGTCAAATTACCCAAAAATGATTGTCTCCACACCTCAATCCGACTCTGGCATTCCCAGGCC
This sequence comes from Picea glauca, assembly GCA_000966675.3. Taxonomy (NCBI): domain Eukaryota; kingdom Viridiplantae; phylum Streptophyta; class Pinopsida; order Pinales; family Pinaceae; genus Picea; species Picea glauca. Next base: position 366,982 of record JZKD02S2143786.1, read on the forward strand.
CTTAAGAAATTTCGTCTCAGTTTTCGTGCTTGCTCCCTGCATTTAATTCTTTGTACTACGTCTCAGTTTTCATGCCCAGTCATACCGTCACACCCTCCTTTCCCCGTCCATGGGTGGAATCATCATTTAAGGAAAAAGTGGGGCAGACTACACAACGTAGTCCGTTTTCCCAATGGTGGCGAATGCTATTGTTAAGGCGTTGTATAGGGGGAGCTACCGAGGTCGAGCCCGCAGGCCTCCACTTTTGGGTTATAGTTATGACAATGTATATATATATATGTGGAATGGAAACTTGCCAAGTTTGGAGTGTCGTTTGGATATGTCATAACTTACCGTTTGGTCGCCAGATCTGGCGAGGCTCCAACAGATTTGGTGGGCCCATTTTTTTTATTTTTGAAATTTGGTTTCGGGCCCTCATTGGGCATTTTCCCAATGACACGTGGCATCCCATGAATGGGCCACATGGCAACCAACCATTGGCCCATGCCAACCACTTGCACATTCATCTGCCACGTCACCTTCCACATTATCTTGCCACATCATCATACGGTCTTCCACGTGGCTGTACGGACTACCACATGGCGCTTTTTCATTGGTCCACGGATTGCCTCGAAAATTCCAAAAACTAGTGACACACGACAACCTATGGTGCTGCCACATAACCATGCTGACATCAGCATGGCACATGTCATCCTCTGCATATGCCACGTAAAATGTACGGATTTTGACATCATCCGTACTGATGCTGATGTTAGCAGTACGAATGTTGACTCATCCCTACCGACTGGGCTAGGTTGACCAAAACTTTGACCGCAAATATATTTTGATTCGTAACTCCATTTGACAAGCCATTTATGTCAGTGGAAATCTTGCGACGCACTCTTCGCGATGATGCCAATTTCAATGAGTTTTGAGGACTTTGAATTTTTTCCCTTTCTCTGTCCACTGAGTCCATTTTGAGCTTCTTGAGTTGATTTTGCAAATTATGAGTTGTCCTTAGTCTTCTCCGGATCCTTTTTGGATTAGTTGTATCCTCATCTATAAACAACATTTCAGGAGTAATCCTGAAGTTTACACTCCCTTGTGCCATGATCTGTACTGTCTCTCCCATTGGTGCGCCTTCTTTAGTTGGCGTTGTTGTCTTCTGTTGTTGCTGCTTTGTCCTGACCTTCAACTACTCCAGCGCAGTTTTCACCATTTGTATTTTCTCCAAAATTGAAACTCTGTGATTTTCAGTGTTTTCCCACACCTCTGATAGTCGATCTTCCATTGTCATAGCTATCAACTCCACATCTTCTGTCGTCAATTATGTCTCCATGGGTTTCTTGTGGGCCTTAACCTTCTTTCTAGAGCCACTTGCTTGCTCCCCTATTCTCTTCATTTGGGCCTCATATGGTTTATATTCTTCTAGCATCTGTGCATCCATTCTTGTATCCTGCCCTTCTCCTTCTTCCATCGATATTTCTTATGTCTTCGTCTGCCTTTCTTCCACATGCACTTTTTATGTTGTTCCTCTTGTTGTCTTCTCCATGCGCGGTGGTTCCTATGCAGAACCATATTGGGATTTCTTCTTCATTCCTGTTTTCTTCTATATGGGATTGTTTCCCCCTTGTTGGCCATATGCCATATTTTTCTTTTTGCTTGCATCGTTTGTGCATGTCTGCTGCGCAGGGAATGTTCTGTCTTGTGTCCTTGTTTGTTCTCATGGTATCATCCTTGGGATTGTTGGTGTTCTCCACTCCTTGAGCCACTCTTGGACCTCCATCTGGATGTCCTGCATTTTTACGCAGTACTTTAGCTACAACCACTCCTTGGTTGGATACCTCTTTTCTTTTTGCCTCATATTGTGGCGTGATGCCTAAAAGTTTGTTATCTGTCTAAACTCCTGGATAGTTTTTGTGGAAATCCTCCATGTATCTGCGACTCTATTTTGGATCTCTGTCAAGTATAGCGTGAATACGTCGATGTTAAGTTTTTTCTTCTTGGGATCAGTTGTACTACGAAGGTATGTGTAGCACGTTGTGCCACATTTTCATGTCCTTGGCAGGAACATACTATATGTGGGTTGCTGCCACCCCATAAGTGAAATGAGGATGAGTAACCACAGGTAGTGGAACTCATAGCCCTAGTATTGTGCATCCTTGTAGTATTTAAGGAATGATTTTAGTAGATAAGGGGCCCAAATCATCGAGCTCCCCTTCACGCATTGCACCACAACTACTACTACTCCTGCAGGTACTTCTTCCTTTCTGCACTTGCACATTAATTTGCAACCCAGTAGTCATATTGCAAATTGTGTTGCGTGATAATTGATGTCGTTGATCTTGATACCCCTGTTACCCCTCTCTGCACCATACTTTGCTATGATCTCATATGAGATGGATTTCTCTTTAGTTTTTTCTTCTAGGTATTGTTCTGGCTTCTCCCCATGTGTGGGTATCCCTGTAATTGCTGCGATGGGATCGACATTGATAGGAACTGGCCTATCCATCCATAAGATGCCTCTATGCACCCTCACTAGAAGTTTCTTTACACATTCGTTTATGTGTTTACCACGCCCAAAGTGCAGTATGTCTAGTAGGTTCATTATGTCGGTGTTGTAAAGTTCTAGGATCCACTACGCAGGCTCCAACAGTGGCATGCCTAATGGGCCTTCTCCTCTTCTCTCCAGATATCTCTTTTCTACCAAATCCAGGAAATTTATGGTGTTAGACACATCATGGTCAGATTATTTTAGGCCATTGACCCCTCCTACCATCTCATCGTCTTCCTTTACACCTTCGGGGATCTTCAACATTACCATGACTAGTTCTGCCTGTGTGCATTGTATGCCCTACGTACTTATTTTTACTCACACCTTCTTTATTGCTTGTGGGGATGATACCCTGATTGTTGGTGTGTCCTGGTGCCCTTTTCTCTGCTACTCTTCAGGTTCTATGCCCTGCTATGTTGAACCCGTGACCTGTTCTTATTGTTGCAGCCCTTCCCCCTGGACGTGTCAGATTTCGTACATTCGACATCCTCTTCTGGCTACTCAAGATCTTGTGTGGGTTCTTGCTCCTCCTCCACATGGATTGTGGTCGAATCGTACTCTGGTGTGTGGATTTCGTCCACATCCACCACTGTGGGAATCTCATTTGTTTTTGTTTGTGGTGCCCGAGTGCTACTTCATGTGTTTTGTCTAGTTCTACTCGGCGCTCCAACTCTCGGTGGTGACATGGTGAGGAAATCCGGATTACAAACTTCCAAATCGATAGAGGCTAGCGCAAATTCGCACTCTATCGCTCTTCCACTTGGCTCTGTGTTCTTCTCCTTAGCAAATAACACAATGGGTTGTTTCCCCCCCCTTTTTTGACTTTATAGTGGGAAAGAGAAGTGACAGTTGTGTCGCACTAACAATTGTCTCTTTTTCAATTTTTGTTGTGTTTCCTGCACGTTGTGCCTTTCTACCCATTGATTGATCTCCTGCGCGTAGTGTTTTCCATCCCCAATTTTCTTGCAGCACATTTTTCGATTCTAGCAGTTCTGTTATGTCAAAACCTTCCATTCGCGCCGATCTGTTTTCATTTTATGGATTTTATTCTTTTTCTTCATTGTATTTATTTTTCTCATTTTATCTCTCTTAACTTCTACTATAATACACTACGTACATATCTTCTTACTGCATTGTAGCTTTCTAAGAACTAGGAGGTCGATTATCCCTATACATTTTTAGTCGACTCCCATTGACCATTCCTCTCAATTTTGTGCCTCCTAAATCTTTCAACTGTACAGATCCCCCATCTGTGACAACTTTCACTTCATATGGTCCCAACCAATGTATTATGAATTTCCCTGGATGCTGAAGAAATTTACTGTCATACACCAAGACCAGGTCTCCCTCCTTGAAACTCGTCCTCTTAATATGTTTGTCATGCCAAGCTTTATCTCTTTCTTTCTATACTTCTTGGTGGAATCCTTCTAGGATCCTATCTTCTTCCATCTCAATCCACTGACTTGGCCTTTCTTTTGTTGTGTCTCATTCTGTCATGTTGGTGATTGTTGCTATGCATAGGCTAGGTACCAAGAATTCTAGTGGCACGAATACTTCTTGTCCATACACCAACCTGAAAGGTTTCTATCCTGTCAAAGTTTTGCATGTAGTATTGTATTCCCATAATACTGTTGGTATCTTCAAATCCCAATCATGCCTATTGACATTGCAGATATTTGTTAAAGCGTTCTCTAGGATCTTATTAAAAGATTCCACTGTTCCATTTGCTTGAGGGTGATATGGTGTACTCTTTTGATGATAGACTTAAAACTCCTTAGTCATATCCTTGATAGTACTATTGATGAAGTGAGTGCCTTGGTCACTCATCAAAATCCTTGGGAATCCAAATCTAGTGATCACTTTCTCAAACAGGAAGTGTGTTGTTGTCTATGCGCTGCAATCGTTTACTGGTGCTACTTCTGCCATATCGTTAAGTACTTTGTCGCACTAATAATATACCTTTCTCCTGACCTCTTTGTTGGTGGATTAATTGGTCCCACAAAGTCTATTTCCCATTTGTCGAATACTTTCAAGGTTACTTGTGGTCTTAGGGGCATCGCATCCCGTCTATTAGGTTTACCAACCCTATAAAATACATAACATCTCTGACAATAGTCCTTTGCATCTCTGTGAATGGTCGACCACCATAGTCCTACACACAATACCTTCTGCGTGGTATATTTTCCTGCATAATGTCCTCCATTTATTCCCTCATGAGCCTCTGCTAAAATCCTAGGCCTCTCATGTTATAGGACACATCTTCTCAGAATGTTGTCTGTACCCATATTGTATAGGTGTCCAACAATCAATTGATAGTTTGCAGCTCCGACTACCAGATTTTTCTTCTACGCAGTGTTGAATTCTTGCGGTGCAATCCCTGTACTCAAGTATTCAATGATGTTAGGAAAATATTCATCAATTACTTGGACTAAAAATAATTGCGCATCAGGGAAGTTGTCCTCTAAATTTGTAGTTTCCTCTCCATTGGTGATCCTCAACATGTGATCAGGTCCTGCATTCAACTTCCCTGGTTTGAATTTCACTTCAAAGTCAAATTCTTGGAACGACAGTAACCATCTACAGATTCTCCCCCCAACATTGTCTTTTTGACTAGGTATTTGAGGGAAAATTTATCAATAAACATTTTAAAGTGTTTCCCAAGTATATAGTGTCTGAACTTCTGCGGTGCATATACCATTGCTAGGAATTCTCTTTCTATATTATTGTAGTTCTTCTCTTACTCTGAAAGTCTTCTGCTTGCAAATTTTATAGGATGGTCTAACTCTCCTACTCCTAGATGCCCCAGAATAGCTCCAAGTGCTATGGCGGATGCATCTACATGCACATGAAATGTCTTCTCCCAATCTGGAAATACCAAAATAGGTGTTGTTACCATCTTCTCTTTCAAGGTGTCCAACCCTTTTTGATAGTCCTCATTTAGTATCTTTTTTCAACACTTTCTCCATCGACGATGTGATTTGTGCATATCCTTTTATGAATTTCCTGTAGTATCCCGTGTGGCCCAATGTTACTCTCAACCAATGCACTGATTTCGGTGGTGTTAAATTATCAATCACTGCAATCTTGGTAGGATCTACTAGCAAACCTTGTTTTCACACTATGTGTCCCAATAGTATTCTGAAAGGTGTCCCAAATATGCACTTCTTGATATTTAATGATATCTGACACTATTTGCATCTTTCTGACATTATCCTTAACACCTCTACATGGTCCTTCAACAGACTGTATACTGTCCAATGGTCCACGTATACTTTTAAAAATTGATCGATGAATTCTTTGAAAGCAGCTATGACTACCCTTGAGAATATAGCTGGTGCATTATTCAGCCCAAAATTCATGACTTTGTACTGGAAGGATCCCCATTCTGTGGAAAAAGTGGTCTTGTACCTATCTTCGGAAGCTATCTTGATATGATGGTAGCCTGAGAATCCATCTGTGAATGAGTATGATTCCAGGCCTCCCACATTCTCTAATACCTCATATGTGAAAGGGGTGGGAAAAGAGTCATGTAGGAAAGCATAATTCAATTTCATAAGATCTACACATATCCTTATCCCTCGTTTCTTTTCTTGCACTACCATAGGGCTTATCCATTCAGATTCCTCCACTAGTTCTATGATACCGGCTTCTAACATTCTGTCAATTTCTTCTTTGACCTTCTGTTTATAAATTGGATTCAGTCTATAAGGTTTATGTCTGACAGATCTAGCCTCAGTTTTGAGAGGTATATTCAAATCTCCTATCTCTCCTAATATGTCTTTCATATCTATAAAGGTTGTTGGGAATAGGTCACTGTATTCACATAGTAACTATGTTATTCTTTCTACTGTTTGTTCATCCCAGTAGTCTCCAATACTGACCATTTTGGGATTATAATTTGTCCCAATATTTACTTTCTTCACTTTGACTGGCACAAAAAATAAATCTGATTCCAAAGATGAGCCTTCCACCTCTCTTTCTCCTTCAATTTCTGTAACTTAGATATTGCGCGGGTCATCTTCATCTGGTGCTTCTTCCTGCACATGATAGCATGACACTAATTATTTTACTGTTTTTTTATTTTGTTGTTGGTATTTTGTTGTTGGTATGGATATTACCCCTCTTATCTTCTTGAGCGCTAAATCCATGTTGGGGTTCTCATGTTCAAATGATAAGTTTACCACAAAATTATTCTGCAAGACTATCAATTATGCAATGTCTCTGCACAGTTCCTGGTCTACATACTAGTTTTTTGGAATTCCTTCTACTGTATGAATAAAGTGATGAGGCCATTCTTCTGGTGGTGTCATTGTCGATAGTGTTCTACACTTCTCCAAATGTTCTAGTGGTGACCCTTGTCCATCATATCTCTACATCACTCTCCTCTTTTGCTCTGCGCCGAATCTAATGCACAATAGTCATTTTCATTGATACAAGTCATGAATTGTTTCTTTGTGCACACCCCACCATATTGTAGGTGTTTCCTTGAGTGATATGTACATGTCTAATAGCCTATTATTTTCCAACACCTCATCTTTGTATCTTGTTAGTAATTCTTCTAAATCATAAATGCCATAGAAACTAGGAGGTTTTCTGATTTTTGTACCCACCCATCTTACTACGTGGTCTATTCTTGCGCACCTTCTTGTGGATACTTCATGTAATCTCTGTTGCCAATTATCCAACCCTATATCTGAGTCTAAAGCACATGATGTGATACTTCTCCAACTGAGTACCCCATCTGCAGTTGGATTCACATAATCTTCTTCGCGTGCGGTGGTTCTGTATAACTGGTTGATTTCCTCCAGGTCTAAGCAAGTGGGTTCTACAAACCTTTCTCCTTTTGATGGGTCTAGTGGCACAACGACTCTGTATTCTCTTGAATCAAATGTCATCTTCCTTGTCTTCAAATTGATTATGTCATGGTTGTCAAATTCCCAATCCAAGCCAAGCAATGTTGGATAAGGTGTTGTGCCATCAACTATTTCTATCACTTCAAAATCGACTTTACTGCGCACTCCATCCAGATCTACGGTCACACCCTTTAGCCTTCTAATTGGCAGAACTCTATGTTGATTTTCTAGTTTCAACTGGACAGGTGAGTAGCCTAATGTGGGATCCCCCATAAATTTCCATGTCTTCTTGGGTAACACATTTACTTTGGAGCCTATGTCCAGTATAATATCCCCCATGTTGAAATCTCCAATGTTGGCATTCAGTCTAAATTCTCTTCTTGTCCTCCTCCTTGTATGCAACTAATTAATTGTTTTCTGCTCTATAGTTCCCTCTACTTCTCTGTTCCATATTTCTAACATATTTTGTAATACTTTAACAGATGATGGATCATTTAGTAGTTTAACACAGGATTGCAGAAAATCCTTTATGGTACTTACTTGTCCAAAAGGTTGTGCTTCATGGGTGTGGTCCAGTGATGAAGGCATTTCGTACATTAGTACATTCTGAGTGTGTTGCGTGGTTGATGTCGATGCAATATATTGCTTGAGGAACTCTTGTTTTCCTCCTTGAATATTTCTTTTTCTTTCCTCGCATTGAACTGTTTCAATGGTTAAGTATTCTTCTTCACCCATTGGTGTTGTGTTGGATCATGTCGTACTACGTCATCTCCTGTCTTAACTCCTCCGCACGTAACTATGTTGATATTTCTTCCATCATCCCTTGCTTATGCAGAAATTCATTGAACATTCTGATTGTTATGATTTCTCTTTTCCTTGATCTTCCCCAATAGTGTTGGACAATCTTATGTGTCATGATTTGATGCGCGAAAATACATACATGTCACAGGTGGAAGTGGACATTCTCTTGCATAGTGTCCTGGATTTTGGCAGTTATGACATACCACTGATACTCTCCCTCTTCTAAAGCCTCCTCTACCTCATCCTCCACCTATGTATCCAAATCGATCTCCTCACGGTGTGTTGTATTGAGGTACCTAATTATACCGTGCAAGATTATATTGTGGTTGCACGGTATTGTACTGTGGTTGCGTAGTGTTATATTGTTGTTGCACAATGTTATACTACTGTTGTGAAATATTATATGAGGCTAGTACTTGGTTAAAATGTGGTGCAACTTTCCCTGTCATCATTTATTCCTGCACCCTATAGGTGTCTGATGTTATTTCCCTCATCAGATCCATTGTCCTGCAATATTTGTCATCATGGCCCACTGACTTGCAAAAGTTGCAGTATGAACTATTAGGCATTGTTTGGTATTTCTGCATCATTGGACAATGATATGGATCACTCCCCTGTATCTTACAGATCCCATACCATATTCCTCATGTTGTAAAAGGGTTATGTATTGCGTGGAAGTTGGGCATTCATTATTGTGGTGTCCTCCTTTCCTACATGTGGTACATCAAACAAATTCTCTTTTGTCCTTACCCTTGTTCTAGTTCAATTGAAATGTTAAATTATTCATATCCTCCTTCAACTCCTCTATTGTTGGATCCGTCTTCTAATATTGGTTCTCTTCCAGTTCTAGGGCTGCCTACAAAGCCTCTGCCTGAGTCTGAAACTTCTGTTGTCTCAAAGGGAATTTCAAGTGAGGTAGCAATGAATTCACAAACAAATGCCTATGTTTCATATCTGTCATGGCATACTTCAACTTTCCCTTCAATCGTTTGAATCTCTGGTCAATCTCCCACACAAATTCTCCTGGTTTTTGTTTGATCTCTATCATCTCATTCATGTACTGATCCTCTTATCTAGGCTTCTGGAATTCATTTATTAGTAGATTTTTGATATCCATAATCGTCCTTGTTGTTCTTGGTGGGTTGTTTACATCCACAATCATGTACCAATATAGTGCACAATCTCTTAGTGTGATAGCTAGCTGCACAAGTTTTGTATCCTCATATGTGATTTGTTTTTCTTCCCAGATCTTCTCATAGATGAAAAAGTTATTTTCAGGGTCCTCAAATGCCTCTCCCTTGAAATATGGTAACCTGGTGGTGGGATCATGTCCTGCCATCCTGAATGATGAACTACTACCTCCGCGCGGTGTAGATACTTGACTACTACTTCCTGAACTGGATCCTCCAGTTGTTTCTCCTTGATTAGATGTACTTCATGTTGTCTTCCTTCCCCTAACATTCGGTTGTCTAAATGGTGGTTTTCTTATTGGTGTGTTAGTCACACATGGGTTTATGGGTTCCACACTGACACTGACATGGATGGGAGTTCTGCCTTTGGTTCCTACCCTTGGACCGCATGTCTTCCTTTCATATGTTGAGCGCAGGATTTCCTCAATCTTCTCCACAACACGAAGATCCTCTACCTCTTCTTCATCACTTGCCAATCCCTCTCTCTCAGTTATGGCTCTCTTTTTATTATTCATATTATATTGGTAGGGTGCCCCATTGCATATCTTTTCAGCTATTTCCATTATCTACTTTATCTGATCTTCCTCCATCATGATAGGGTCCATGATCTCCTTCTTGAACTTCTTCATTTCTCCCTCCATCCTTCCAACTCTAGTCAGTGCTTCTCCCCTTCTCCCATGTGCACATGGAGGTTTAGCTTTCTGATTCCATTATTATTACACCCTTGTTATATAGTAAAATATTGATGGAAGTATACATCAATATTATATACCTACCTCTGGGTCCCTTAAGTAACTCTTTCTCTGCTGAGCTGTAAGACTTCACAGTATCTACTGCAAATTCTGTGATAAAGCCTGCAACAATACTGTCTAGCCAGAAATCCACTCTGCGTGTGAATTTGTTGTTTAATTGTTGTAACTACGCGATCTCCACATGATTCCACTCTAGTTGTCTGATCCGATTTGTAGGGTGGTTGTCTTTCAACCTTAATAACCACTCCTGCAGTACATGTGGGAATTCATAGAAAAATACTTCATGCAATTCGCTAAATAGATACTTGTCCAAATATTTGCACAGTGTTATTTTAGGGTTTTTGTTGTCTTTTTGCACAAAATCCAGCTCATTTGTCTTCAACCAAATTTCAATCTCTGCCTTCATTGGATTCCATGGTCTGAACATCCCCTTCTATATTCTCATTATTTTAATGTTTTCTCGCCAGATCTGACATTCTTTTCACGATTCTTCAACATATCTCATTCACTCAATCCCATTTTGTTCCAATCGACAATGGAACCATTTGTTGGTTGTTCATTTCCTCTAACTAATCCTTAGCTGACCCAGGTTCAGATCTACTATGGTTTCCAACAAAAACCCCTAAAACTATCAACCCTCCTAGTAAACCAGAAGGAAACACAACGCACAGAATGCACTGTTTAATCTCACCCGAGATATTTCTTATGGGTGACTGCAACACTCAGGTGCTTGCAGCCCGGGGATGAGTGGGGATATGGGATTACAATATGTGATATTCATTTGTTTACTCTAATATTTAGCTTATATGGAATATTTTGTCATTCTTATTCATGCATGTAAAATAACAGATCTAACTAAGTCATTCATGCATTTGTCTAACATATAATCATTGACAGTAAATGAAATACACAATATTCAATCACATAACCCATGATCTACCATGGTTCACCTCCTCCTAGGCTACGTCCACAAACATTTGGTTGCTCTGCTCTTTTATTATGGTCTTTCCAAAACTACAACGTCACACGCATTACAACGCTCCATCAAACGAGTAGAGATCTACAATGAGGCGGACTAGATCACACCAAGATCATCAACCCATGATATAACCCTCAAGATCTACCTTACTTCCTCTCCTCAGTTCAACAACTTACAAAATGAGATTATATTTTACAGACATTCTGAACCAAAACCAAAAATCTGAACCAGAGCCCATAACAATCTTTGAACAACACCAACCCCCGACCTAGACCTCCTAGGTACCTATTTATACATGTTTTTAGCTTACCAACCATTACATTATTTTACCAAAACCATAACCCTAGCATGGTTATGTCTTCTTGCATGCACAACTCACATGCTTTCCTCCTCTACATGTGTGTTTTCTTTCTACGTGTTGCTTTTCCTTTTGGTTGTATTTCTCCCACGTCGTGATTTTCTCCCAAAATGGGCCTACGCCCAACAACCCCATTCCCTTAAAATCTACTTAGGGGGTTAGGTTTGTTATAGAGTGGTATCAGAGCATGATACAATACTAGGCCTGGATGGGCCATAGATCAATCATGGGACTGGTACATTAAGGCTGGGATAGGCATGCAGGACAAAGTTTATTTGCGTTAAAATATTGTTTATTATCTGCACAAGTTCTTTGAGAAGGAATGTGGATTAAAAAAAAAACTTGTTTTGGAAATCTCGTGCAATAGAAGAGTTGTTGTCGCTTGATGAATTGATAGTTACTCCTATAGGAGTGAGAATATAATGGTAAACATTCATGGGTGAATCTAATGTAAAATGGCAGATTCCCATTAAGGGCTGCTTAGGTTCACAAGAATGAATAAGATAGTGACTGTAATGTTGCTTGTAAGCATTAGTGATTATTGTTTGTATACGGGATACGACCCTTATGAAGGGATTTTTAGTGGCTAAATGAATTCGGTGTGGATTGATAGGATCTTTAGCGGTATTAGTTACTACTTAAATAAATAAATAAAAAATTATATACATATGTGTGTGTGTGTGTGTAATTCCTCATGTCTAGAGGATTAATGGAAAATCGTAAGGTCGATCTACTTGACTTGTAACAAATGAGAACTTGTCACCAGAATAACCTAGTTAAACAAAGAACAAGGAGTCCCTTGGACTGTTGATAGTCTTCATATGAGAGGTAAATGATATGAACGTGAGCAAGTTATGATCTCATGGTTGTACTAAGAAGATGTATGATCATGTTAACCTAAGAGCCTGTCTATGCATATGAATGCAAGGGGACACAACTGAAATATACATTTACACCAAGAGAATGAACAAAATACTTAGCACACACAGATATGATGGGAAGCATATGGTAAATATTGAAGATACATGTAACATGCAAATGGACCCATTATAGTCTATGATTAGATATAAAATGTGGTATGGTCATAGATCATATGACTAGTAATGATCCGATAATAACACCATAGTAAAATGATGATGATGTTGATTGTCAAATACCTTATCAAGATAAGGCTGAAATGATTAGTGAGAGTTTAGTTAAGGAAATGATGGATCATTTCTAGATGACCAGAGGGTCATAATTACATCTAGAAACATATGATGGCTATACAGGAAAGGTTGCATATGCTTATATAGCAGAAAGAATAAATTTAGGAAATAATTTCATTGATAAAGGTATGTTGACCAAAAGTGAATGGTAGCCATATGAATATGGCTTGGCAATAAGAGAGTCTAGAAATTGTTAACTTGTTTCCTTAGGCAACATTGTAATTACCTGCTTATGTTTCTGAATTGTGGAAGGATTTTATAGCAGATGGATAAGGATGGATTCTTACTGGGTATTTCCATGAGGGAAGGAAACAAAAATATGATCACGTCTATGAGAATAGTCATATGAATAACTATATAACCTCATTAGAAAATGCTGATATAAAATAAAACTTGATGAATGTATATGATTGATATAAAAATGTGCAAGTAAGGCACATGCATAATGTGTGAGTGTAGGTTTGACTTCCTGAGTAAGAGGGGGCAGTGAGGCAAGGAGAGTGCTTTCGAGAATGAATAATACCATGGATGCATGGCTGACCCTATGATGGAAGGTTTGAATATTTCGTTCAAACTAATAGCTTGAGGAAGTATGTAACTCCTCAGAAAGAAGATAATATGAAATACTAAGAGAGAAATGAGAAAGAGTGAGCTTTTGTTGGTTTTTATCTTGTAAAGAGGGAAACATAGTTATGATTTTATTGATGAGATTGGTCAGGTAAGTGGCTGTCAGATCTCATCAAAACTGGAAAATGTTAAAATCAATATGAATGAATGAGGTGAGAAGGTTTAGGTGATGCACATACATATATGTAAATATACATATACATGCTTAAAAGTGTGATATGGATGTTGAAAATTCCATGTGTGTGAAAGGCATGAAAAAAAGTGCAAGCAATGAACTTGCATGCTTAATTTTTCTTTATGTTGTAAATGATAAAGGCATTATGTGACTGCTTGAATAGGAGGAAAGTAAGGCAGGAGATTGTACTTTCCATGATTGGATAAATATCATGAATACATCGTTCACTTGTGAGAAGGGTATGAATTTGTCCTGATAAAATAATAACTCGAGGAGAATGTGTTCCATTTCCTCAAGATAAGCTAGCATATTTACTGAAAGAGTAAAGGACAAGGTATCCTTCGTTGTCATGATGGAAGGAAACATTATTGTGTCTTTGATTATTTCATAGAAAGCATTGTGAACAAATCATGAGTAAGATGGTCCAAATAAATGTACATAGGAAAATGGTAAAGTGTGCATGTGATGGACACACAACATGCCGATGCATATAGAAGGATGCATACAAATACATTAGGGAAGAAAACATATAGATGCACATGTTTGAATGTGTAGTTAAATGAATGCATGTTTATATCCCTTATAGAATATTGGGTAAATCCTAGAATTATTAAAGATGTAATTGATTATGGGTTGAGATCATTTCATATGGTATTAGATATGTCATAGGAGGGTTGCATGTTAAAGAAATTTCTATGTGGAGAAACTGTGTGAAGACTTTGTCAAGAGAACATAGCAATAACCTTAATAACTGCTGAAATTTAAGCATTGGGATTCAAGGCCTATTTATATAAGAATCTTGGATTACATTCTAAAATATAATGCATGCACATGTAACATGCAAATGAAGTTAACTAATCTTATTAGTAAATGTGTAGAATGCACTCGTTCATGATGAAACAGTGAACCAAAATATTTCTATGGTACCATGTTAATTTACCATAGAAATCCAAGATGAAACTTGGCCGAAACTACTCAAGGAATAGAGAAGGAAAATCCCAAAAGGGATAGATTGCATAAGCAAAGGAGGAGGAAGGGAGAAACACTTGCCTCGCACCGAAAAAATCAAACTCTTAACATAGTTATAAACCTAAAAAGGGAACAATTGTGAAAGAAAAGGAAAATAAACAAATAAAGTATGTTTAAATGATTAGGTTTGGTTGAGCCATGAAATGTAAAGACAGTGAGACCCTGGGAATAAATCAGTTGGATTGAAAGTTCTAGGTTGTGTAGAAGGAGTTGGAAAAGGGAAGAGTCCATTTACTCCTTTCCTAATTATTATTATGTCTCTCTAGGATGAGGGACTGATATGTTGCTGGATGTGAATACTTTTGGCATGAGAAATGTTGATGGTTGTATGAGTGTATAAACAACCAAAAATTTGAGTTAGATTACACTCATGAAAACGTTGAGGGAAATAATATGGGATGCATATGGATGTGCTAGAACATATCTAAAAATATTTTGTTAAACTAAACGATGTGGTACATGCATGTTATTTTACATGACAGGTAATGTAAAATGCAAATGTGGTGATGTATGTCATGAGTAGGATATGATTGGAGTTGTTGGGAAATGAAAATTGCCAATGGTGAACATCCTAAAATAGAGGATAAATACAATAACGTTGACGTTGAAGATTGTTGAAGGTACTTTAGAAGTTCCCCCGGAAAACAACACTAACAAGGTAATATCAGAGAGAGTGTTGAAAACAAGAACATGTATAAAGGTGTTCATGATTATGTGGCATAAGATGTGGAGGGATTGGGTAAGAATCCTTTCTAGAAAAAAAAATGTTATTTTAATAATATGGAAATAATTTTGAGTGGTTGTTGTATGCCATTGATACCCAAGCAGGGTAGGACTCAGGAAAGAAGATATCTTGAAGGATAGAGGTATGAACCTATGGAAATAAAGGATGATTGAGATCCTTGCAACAAAGTTCATGAACATATGTGCCATGAATACATTGACCAATCAAGAGTGATTCAGAACAAAAGTGCTCATAAGCAACACATTAAATTGAATTCATTAAGGAAATGTGTGTTTGCATGAGAGTGGGCATGTATAGGACTTCCCATTGTGGAAGAAGTATATTCCAGAACTCTACGAAGTTGTAGAATGGTAAAAAAGGGAATTGGGTGGCTAGGAATATTGGCACCCTAATTGTCGAATACAGGAATAATTTTGAAATACATTCATATGATATTTTCATGAAATATACGTTGATTTGAGGTTATGATCAGTCTGAAGAAGGAAGAACAATCATGCAACAATAATGAATATGGATAAAGAATCCATATGGTGAGAGGTTGGATGAGACCCAACACATCAAGGAAAAGTATCTAATGTGAAAAGTAATGACCTGATAATAATGCCAGCGGTGCATTGTGTGAGGATACGACCATGGACATTAACACATTGATTAAATTCATTTAATGTTGAATTTCATTTGGAAAAGTTTGGTATGATGAAATGATCTATATGTATGGAACAATGTTTCCTTCTTTTTTTTTATAACTGTAAAAAAATTGTTAGAATGTACCAATTATGAGTTGATTATGATACCATTGTAAGGGTGCAATGAAAATATATGTGCATGGGAAACTAACAATTTGTTTAGCTGATTGAAGTTGAAATTGTAGGAAGAAGAGTCTCGGATATGGCAGTGTTGTAATTCCATAAGGAAGACCAATGCTTTTTGGTTAAAAAAAATCCAAACTATTACAAGAAAGGAAATCTCATACTTGTGGAATCTGGTTCCAATATGGAGCAGATATGAAAATGAAATAAAATTGTGAATTTGAAAATCTACGGGTAACAAATTTGAAAGAAATTTCGATTGAAAATTAATGAAAATATCTCACAAATATTCTAAATGCATATGAACATAGGTTAGATGAAAATATATGTCCAGGGAGGATGGATGGTGGTTGTCAAATAAGAAAGCATGAAAGAGGGTCACTGTTATGACAAGAGAACTTTGTGATAAGTCATGATTGCCTTAAGAATGTCGCATTGTGGTAACATGGGCTGAAGGGATGCTTTCAGTAGAGCAAGCTAGAGGGATGCCTCGACATAGTAGACTTGAGGGATGATTCAGCTACAAGACTCACCGAAGCCTACAAAAATCTTCTTATGCAAGAAATCCCAGGAAGGAAAGATGGATCGCTTGAGGGACTATATAGAAAAGAAGGGAATGCTTGAACCTAAGCTTGAAAGGCGAGTGACCGCAAGGATGGGGAGACTTTGATAGGTCATGTGAAAGACTCGATGGAGTCTTTAAAAAAATTTCATTCATTGCATGAGATCATGCACACGATGGATATGTCAAGGAAACAATGAGTCAAGTTAATGAAGATAGCCATATGGATGTAGATCCATGAACTACATAGATATGTATTGTGATGATAGGTAAATTTCCTCTTGAATTTTGAACACAAATGAAATGTTTATGCATGAAATTGTGAATTAATATGCTCAATATATGAGATGGTTGTAGACAAGTGATAAATTCAAAGAGTTTGGGAAAGGACTAGATCAAGAAGAACAAAACATTGTTGAAGTAATTGAAAGTTAATGGCATGGAAGGTGTTGCTGAAAAGAACATCGAGGACGGTGTTCCTTTAAGGGGGGTGGGATTGCCACACCCTTGTTTCCCCCAACCTGTAATTAATCATAATCAATGATTTCCATACCATGACATCTAAATATTGTAAATGTATTTTTTCCTAATTGAAAATTCCAAATTGCTCAATTGGCCATGATACCACTAGAGGAATGAGAGAAGGGTTTATTAGACTAAAGGACCAAACTACTTTGTTGATGTATTATTTTAGAAATATTCATAATTCTCCTTCAACCTTGATTCCAAGACAAATAAGTTAATGAGACGAGTTGGTAGTTGAACAACCAACTACCCCCATGAATACATGTATGGGAAGTATGGCTAAGAAAACATAGGATGTCATTCAAGGTGCAATGAAGTACCGAGTCTGTAGCATAGATTGACCCTACAGGTTCCTTATCACAAAATAAAGGGGATAGATTGAGAACCTTCCCAACATATTACATGCAGAATACACACAAGAGAAGGGGGTTCAGAGAGGGGAAAAGGGCAAGAAACAAG
>JZKD02S2143786.1:407771-427018 GCA_000966675.3 Picea glauca
CTCTAGCACCCACTAGAAGGAAGCACCAACCCCTTGGTTTCTCTAGCACCAACTAGAAGGAAGCACCAACTCCTTGGTTTCTCTAGCACCAACTAGAAGGAAGCACCAACTCCCTATGTTCAAGCACCCACTTGAAAATTTGAGGACACCAGTCCTCCCTAGCACCTCCCAACCACCTTGAATTATAAATTCTTTGTTACTCAAACTTATTACGACAATATAAAATTATTCAATGGCTTACCAGCCCTGTCGATGTTCTGTTACAGTGCTCTGCCCTGTTTGCATCAATGTCTTCTACACACCCCTTGCACTTTCTGTTCTTCTGTCTTTTATGCTCTCTGCGCCATAGCCCTTTAGTGCACCATTCCTCTACTATGCATTTCTGCTCCTGCGCTCTACCTCCTTGCACACACCTGAATTCTCCTACATAGCGACAACCCTTATCTCTTCTTTGTTTAGCATTCTTATAGTCTCTATTGTCTTTGTGCATGTAATATTCACAATGCCTTTGCATGCTCACTCCGTGCCAAATTCCTCCACAACTTGAGTGCTCTGTCTGATCATCATCATGACTCTTCATCTTCTCTGGTCATTTTCCACTCGTTCAACATCACTGTATGTTGTACTGAGATTCCTCAGCCTCTCTGGCAGTTTGAGACTCTCCGTCTTCTCTGTGACAGTCGAGCTCACCTTCTCTGTTCTAGTTACAGGCCTCAATGCTCATCCAGCTGTCAATCGCCTCCACGAACATCTTCATCCCTCTTGAAGATTCCCAGAGGCTCTTCACCTTCTCTGTCAATCATCCCCAAGTGTCTTCGAGTCCTCTGGCTGAAACCATTAGTGGTTTCTGGTAGTTACACTGTGTCGTGCTACAGTAGCCCTTCGATCTTGTTCAAATTCACCTGCACCGTTGGATTGATTCCATGGGATCTTGCATTCATTTTGGCATTTCGGCATTCGACAATTCAACATTCGTGTGACCGTGTGTCTCGACATCCCCAGTCACGATCTCCAAAAAGGAGCTTGGTTGCCCTAGCTCTTTCCTCCATCTCTCACTGATGTGACCAAGGGCTGTGACCACAACCTTATGCATAAGGTGCTTTCACGATTTTGCATTTCGTGAATCTGGAGGTGAGGCATCTTGACTCTCCAAGTCGCGATCCCCGAAACCCTGAAATGGGGTCGGATCAATGATCCAGATCACATCTTGATCTGACGACTGCAATTAAGTCGTGATTTCGTATATCGCGATTTCAGGATTCCTGTGGTTATTATTCTTTGACATCTTCAACTCTCGATCCGCGAAACTCCGAAATGGACTGGGATCAACAGTCCAGATCAAACCTTGATCTGACGGCTTAGATTATGTCGTGATTCCGCATATCGCAATTTCACAATTTCGGGATTCTTGTGGTTATTATTCTTTGACATCTCCAACTCTCTATCTGCGAAACTCTGAAATGGAATGGGATCAACGGTCCAGATCAAACCTTGATCTGACGGCTCAGATTCCGCATATCGTGATTTCGAGAGGTTAGGGAACCCCGTTCCTTTGACTCTCCAGTCAGCGAACAAAAGATCTTTCCCCACGTGTCCTGCCTGATGATGGACGGTCCTCCTTCTTTCAGGATTTTGTGAGCCCTCTACTCCTTGCACTTTAAAGAACGTGCAGGTTCTCCTTGATTTGACGATGATCGGATCCCGCGCTTGGATTTAATGCCTGAGATCTATCCTCCTCTTCAGCGTGCTCTTCTTGTCTACATTGAGATCTGACAGCCATCGGGAATTCTAAATTGTTGATCCAACGATCACTGTTGCTGCTCTTCCTCGATTATCACTGCACTGCTGATCATCGTTGCTGTACTTAAGCCATCATCGTTGTTGTACTTGCCATCAATGACAAGCATACGCTGCCTGTAAAACATGCCAACAGTGTTTCCATTAGGATTATGGAATTTTATTTGAATCAATCAACTAATCACACCAAAACAAAAGCAAATCATACTGTACAAACTGAAAACCACTTGCTAGTTTAAAATAATTAGTGTTTTAGAAACCGTCCATTCACTGGGCCTCCCAAGATTTCACTATCATCCAAATTGTATAAGAGGAAAGTATTATTATTCATGACCTTAGCTATTTTGAAAGGACCATACCATAAATTGTCAAACTTACCATGTTTAGACTTTTCCTCTCTTCTAACATCCCACCTCAACACAAGATCTCCTTCTTGAAAAATACCTTGTTTAGTCTTCTTATCAAAAGTTGCCTTAACCTTGTTCTGATAAATGACAACTTCCTGATTCAACTTTTCTCTATTCTATTGAACTTCTATGATATGGAAAATTCTTCTTTGAATATCATAGGGATCTTCTAACTCTTCTTGCATAAATTTGAGAACATATAAACCAATTTGAGTTGGAAATACAACCTTTTTTCCATAAACCATTTGAAAGGGTGAAGTTCCAACCCATAAGGCAAATTTCAATTTTGAATCCCATGATCTCTTATTCTCTGTGAGCAATTTTTTAATGATCCTTATAAGGCTCTTGTTGGAGGATTCTGCTAATCCATTTCCCTGAGGATAGTAAGGAGTGGAGTGAACCAAATTGATGTTGTGATTATTAAAAAACTCAGTCATTGAACTAGACTTGAAGGCTTGGGCATTATTAATAATCATCTTCCTAGGACACCCAAATCTCGAGAAAACATTTCCTTCAAGAAAACTCATTATTGCTTATATGTTGCATTGCGTGTTGGGATTGCTTCAATCCATTTGGTAAAGTAATATGTGGTTGTGAGTATCCATTTATGTTGTCCAGAAGATGGAGGATGAAT
Organism: Picea glauca; assembly: GCA_000966675.3. Classification (NCBI taxonomy): domain Eukaryota; kingdom Viridiplantae; phylum Streptophyta; class Pinopsida; order Pinales; family Pinaceae; genus Picea; species Picea glauca. Next base: position 410,610 of record JZKD02S2143786.1, read on the forward strand.
TTCTCCAATGAAATCTAGGCCCCACTGTTGAAAAGGTCCATGAGAAATGATGGGTTTCAGAGGCATAGACATCTGTTTCTATTTTCCTGAAAACTTTTGACATGGTTCACATGCTCTGACTTGAGAAAACACATCAAAGAATACTACAGTCCAGTGATAACTTGCTCTTAGTATTTTGAAAACTGTGGCTTTCCAATTATGATGTCCCCCAAAAACTCCTTTGTGTAAATCATTAAAAGTTTTTTTTGCTTCCTCTTCATCAACACATCTCAGCAGAATTCGATTAGGATCTCTCCAAAACAAAAATTGATTGATAATGCAATACTTCACATATTTAAGCTTAAGAGATATGAACTTGGATTTATCTAAATTAGGAGGAGGTTGAAGGCTTTGGAGAAAATGAACAATATATTTATACCATGGAGAAAAAAGATATTTGTTGTTTACCTGTGAACCAGTTTCTTCAACCTGTAATACTGAATTAATTGATCTATTGGAGATATGATGCAATCCAATTGCTTTACAATTTGATTATGTCAGTAATTTAGGAATACCTTGTCCTTTGATCAATTTAGTAGGCTTTATGACCATGTTATATTCCAAAATCTTGGTTATACATCTTCCCCTTTTTCCTTCACTATCTAGCTGAACCATAATTTCCTTGATAGCACTACTTGGAACATATGCAATAATCTCAGAATGAAGAACATCCACTCTAAAGGACATCAATGTTTTCACCATAGCATAGGTTTGTTTCTCCATGATATCATATTTTAATTCTGAATCCCTTAGAGTCTTACTAAAGAAAGAGATAGGTTGTTCATACCCTTCATCATTTCTTTGCAAGAGAACAACAATGGTATCTTCAGATGCAAATGAAAAAATCAGAAACTCTTTAGAGTAATCAAGGCTGATGAGGACAAGAGCCTTAATTAAATCTTGCTTAATTTTTTCAAATTATTCCTTTGCTTCAATTATCCACTTGATATCTACATCTTTCTTCAACATATCAGTAATAAGCTTGATGATTTCTGCAAAATTGGGTATAAATGTTCTTAAAATTTTTATTTTACCTATGAAAGGATTGGATAGACTTCTTATTCCTTGGAATGTCTATCTTCTGGATGGCCTTTACCCTTTCAGGATCTATCTTGATTCCTTCTGTTGAAACAATATGTCCTAAGAGTTTACCTTCCTCCATGGAAAACTAAGACTTTTTAGGGTTTAATGATATGCCATACCTTCTGCATTTTTCAAATGTCTGCTTCAGATGTTGCAAGTGCCCGTCATCAGATGTCGAGAAAACAGTAATTTCATGAAGATAAATAACCATGAATTTGTCTTTCTCACCAATGAATGCAATGTCCATGGCTCTCTGGAATGTTTCTCTGACATTCATGAGTGCAAATGAAATTTTTTCATACATGAAGGTGCCCCAGGGAGTAGTTAAAGATGTATTCTTTTTATCTTCTTCCATCACTGATATTTGAGTATAACATGAATATCCATCAAGCATGGAGATCCTTTGAACCCCTACCAGTATTTGTAAAATATGATCCATTTTAGGTAATGGATAATTGTCCTTCAGAGAACACCTGTTCATATTTCTAAAGTCTACACACATCCTTATCTCTCCTTTCTTTTTCCTGACAAGTACTAAAATTTCCACCCATTCTGAGTATCTCAATGGCACTATAATTTTAGCATTCAACGATATTTCCAGGTCCTTTTCAATTATGGGTAGAAACAATGGATTGAATTGTCTTATTTTCTGCTTAAAAGGTTTGGATCCAGGCTTCAAAGGAATCTTATGTTGCATAATCTCTGTATCAAAAACCTTAAGGTCTTCATAATACCAAGAAAAAACATCAACAAACTGTTTCATCAAACTTACATAAATGTCCCTCTGTTTATCTGGTAATTTCTTGGATAACTTTACCATATTTGTATTTGAATTAGAACGGATATCACAATCTACCACTTTTTCATCTTTTGTTTGAATAACAGACCTTTTAGAAACATCATTATGATCAAATAATCTTTCAAGGGGGAACTAGGCCCTTTGGAAAATGATCGGTTTTCAACTCAATAATTTTATGGCCAACAATGTTGTTTCTAATAATATCAGCAGAATGAAATTCTACATCATCATTTTCATTTTCTTGATCTATGGAAATGACATAAAATTCATCAATGGTCTCAAAATATTTTAATCTCCTGATCATCTTTAAAAACCTACCATTTTTTATATTGTCTAGTATAGAAGGTCTGTGTCTTACCTAAACTTCAAATCTTAAGTTTGGAAGTATTGGAGTTTTGAAATTACTAGCTTCCAAAGCTAGAGAATTTGTGTGTTGATTCAAATTTCTCTATATAAAAGTGATATTGAAAGACAGGAAGAACTTCTCAACAAAATCCCACACTTCATTTATGTATTTCTTTAACCTTTGTTGTTTGTCCTGGTATATATTATTGAGTTGATGAATGATTAACTTTGAATCCCCAAAAACTAAAATTTTATCAATACCCATACCCTTAGCATCTTTCAATCCCAGCAAAAGAGCCTCATATTCACTGATATTGTTTGTTGTATCAAATTACAACTTGTATGACATAGGAATGACTTCTTTAAAAGTAGAGATGAAAACATTTCCATCCCCAGACCTTCTTTGGAACATGAACCATCAAAGAACATCTTCCATACTGAATTTTCTATATTTTTCTCTTTTGCATGTGTAACTTTTCTCACTGGTTCTTCAGTTGTCTTATGACTGATGTGAACAATTGAAGAACCAAGTTCATCTTCAACTGCATATATGGGATGATTACTAGGATTTTCATGATCATTAACCAGATAATCCAACCTAACTTCCCTATACAGTCTTCGATGTTCTCCACCAAATACAGGTATGGTGGCATAACTGAGATTCATTTGTAGTGTTTCCCCTACTTTATTATCCCAATACCTTGATAATATAATCTCAAACTTATGAGGTATATCAACCACTATCACATCCAAAACCACACTTTTCATAGGTAACTGAGATAAATTGACAACCATGTCTTTAATGACTCCTAAACATTTAACCTTTCTGTAGTCAAAATAATATAGGTCTAGATAAGGCTTAGTGATATTCAACCCTAGCTCATCCATTACTACCTTTGGCATGACATTGTGAGATTCTCCTGAATCCATTAGACAATTATGCAATATTTTTTCATGAATATTCAGGGATATGTAGAAAGGAGGAGAGGCATCAGATCTATCTTCAATATGTGGCCCAATAGTCATGGCATGATTTTTATCTTCAATATTTATGGTATCATAAAATTAACATGAGCAGGGGATTGTAGGGCTTTCAAAACCTATTTTCTAAAAGGATCAGTTTTCATCAATTCTACCAGAGGTATAGGGATTTTGATATTATTTATTTCATTTTCCATACTAAAAGAAGGAACATGCTTCTCATATTCCTTTACCTCTGTAGTACTAACCTTGATAGGTTGTTTTTGCTGCTGATCAATTTTAGCCCATGTTTCTTTACTGGATCCTGACTTTGCTAGAGAATTTGTCTTTTTTGCTTGAACATATGTGTCTACCTTTGATCCACTTTCTCTGAATCTAAGATCATACTTTTTCCTCTTGGGTTCACTCTGAGAAATCTCTTTAGCATCATCTTCCTCAAAATAATTCAATATAAGGGCATCTTCATATTCTTGTTGTGTCACATGAGTGGGAGGTAATTATGTATCATGTAAATGAACTGTGGAATCCTTCTCAGTATCATCAAATTTTTCAACTTCTTCCACTGCATTGTTTTGAAAAGGAGGAAAAACATTTTGATCCTCTTGATTTATTCTTTCCCTGGGAAAATTTTGAGGAACATTGTTAGACCTTCTGAACTAATTGGAATTTATGTATCCACTCTCTTGTGTAGGTCTCCTAAGTTTATTTGTTTCCATCTTAAGTCTATCCATTTCGGATGTTGAGGTTTTTAGCATTTTGGCCATTTCATCAATCTTTGAATCAAATGTTGTATGAGAAGAAGAAGGAAGTTCTTCTCTCTATTTTTTCTTTTCTCTATTATTATTTTATTTCAATCTCTCTACTGCCAATATATTGGATTCTACTTCAATAGTTGATTCATGCCTTAAAATCAAAGTGACAGACCTTATTTCTCTCAACAAAAGATAAAACTAAGCATCAAAAGCATTGGAAAAAGTAATGCATATGTTTCTGTGGGTTTAATTTTGTATGGAATCTTACTATACATTTTATTGAATCTTTTAGTGAAATCTGATACAGATTCTCCTTTTTTCCTTTTCAAAGCACCAAATTCAATGATACAATACAAGTAATCTTTCTTATCTCCCCATTGTCTCAAAAAGGTAGCATCTAGTGCATCAATATCAACAATAGAATTAGGAGGGAGAGTTCTGAACCATTTCCTTGTTTCTCAATCTAAACTCTGCACAAAAAGTCTCATCCAAACATCTGCATGCTCCACATTAAAGTTATCTGGAAAAATGTAGAAATAATTCAAGTGTTTTTCAACAGTGACCTCTCCCTCTCCATTAAATCTTGGCAAATATTTCATATAATCATTGGGTGGGAAAGCATACAATACTCGTGGTAAAATCAACGATGCATATCTTGTTGCAACAATTGCATCCATTTTGTTTACAACCATATTTGTCACAAATGGTGTTTGAATTTTAGGAAGAGACAAAATTTGAGATGTATAAAGGAAAATAGTCCCTTGGGTAGAAGAACTTGGTTGAGCTGATGTAGGTTTATCATCTTCAACTCATGATATCACGGGTTTCTTTTCTAAATTAAGATGGGAAAAAGGTTCTAGAAACAAAGGATCAAAATTGTGGTTTAGCTTCTTCAGAAGAACTCGAATGAGGTGATGAAGATAAAATTTTACCAAGCTCACTTTTAGTATCTCTGGTAAAATCTCTCAAAGCTCCAGCTATAGATAAGGTGTTTGTTTGTTCTTCTTCAATAAGTTCACAGAATAATTTACATTGTTCTAAATCCAATTCATAAATAGTTGAAGGAAAAGATACAATTGAATATTGAACAATAGGTTTTGTTTCAATTTCAGGTACAAATTCTATAGTTGGAGAATTATCTTTAGAAGAAGAGGACTGTCCTTTAGTACCTTTATATTTTCTTAATAAATTTTCAGGATTAGACACTTCTGCAACAGGTTTTGGATATGAGTTTCTTCTAGTCACTTGTTTCTTTGTAGATGACGACACGGTTAGAGGAGGTTTAAGTCCTTTACCTTCTCTTTTAGGATTCATAACTACTACAAAGGAGTCACCAAGTGAATAATATACGGTCACACATGAATATCTAAACTCTTGTCCACCATCGAGATTTAGATCTAATCTTTTTCATTCTCCCAGGAAAAAATACTTCGTGTCTTCATCCCTGACAACAGTGCCAAAAGATGTTAGTCCCTAAAGTTGCACTTGATTGTGAGAGGGAAAGCTAGGGCATCATCAAGTTATTGCAATGGTTTTATGGATAAATATTTGTATAGGGTTTTGAAATGGTTTGAAGGTTGGGTCAAAGATAATGTAAAAGTATCAATCTCAAATATGCAAGAGAAAATTCATATCTCAATGGCTTAGTAAATGGAAACAAATCCAATAAATCAGATGAAAAATGTAACATGAAAGACAGAGACATATGTAAGCTTTCAATTTTTCCACTCACATATGAAACTCTTGATCCCAAATATCATTCAAGAAACAAGAGAAATGTACTTCAAAACAAATCTGATTATGAACAAGCAAACAATAAAGTTTTCATTGGCTTACTCACAAACAAGATACATCATGTGCTTAGCAAAATATTAACATGCATTCAAGTAATAAAAAGATAGAAATATAGACAAGAATAAAAATCTAACCATTAGATAGCCTTTTCCATTTAGTACGAAAATGAAATAGTTCTTTGTCTTACAGAGTCTTCAAAAATGGCCAATGGTTCCCAACCAATCGACCCTTAATTCTGTCAATCAGATCCATTTTTATACACAACAATTAGTTTCCAAATATTCTACTTTCTAGATATAGTTTAGATAATATCCCATCTTCTAGCTAAAAGTTAGGAGACATATCCTCTCATACAGGTAATTTTAATCTCTACAACCTGGTCTTCAGATAATTAACTTGAATGTAGACTAGTTTCTGATCTGATGAGATATTCAAATCTCACAAAATAAGGAGTGAATCTGATGTTGAGCTAGTCCTCCAAGATGGCCTAAAGAATAGACACTCATGTTGTGATGATAAAAATATGTACATATTCGAAAATACTCTGCCTCTGTGTAGATTTTAATAACACTTTTTGAAATCTTAGCATAGGTATTCCTTGTATTCATCAAAAAGTCAAAATTGTATGATGCCTCATATTTTGAAACATTCACAGTATGATAGAGGTAGAACCTTTGGTCTTTCTTTGTTTCATCTTGGTTTTCAAAAACACATTATGCCAATAAAGTTTGATGTTTGTCTCCCTTACCTCTTTGAGCAAGGCTTGTTGATTCTTCTTCTTCTTCTTAAGTTTCTGCAACTTTTCTTGCTGCTTGGCATTCCACTGTTCTATCATCCACTTTTCCTGCTTCAACTTCATTATCATGGTTTGCAATTATTTCACCCTAAATTTTTCATCCCTCTTTTATACTCTGAATTCAGTATGGTCTTCATCTAGAGCAAGTCGATTTAGGTCAATGGAAAACTTGGGTTTTTTTACTTTGAATTCATGCTTATGATCCTTTGAAGATGAACCACCAACAATCTCTTATGCTTAAACACTTTTTGACATTTTCATCTCCTGAAAATCTTGTAGCTCCTCTGTCTCTAGAAAATAATCAAATTCTTGTTTGATCTCGGAATTCACTAGATTGTCTTCAAGATCAGTCGAATGGCCTTTTTTCAAACAAGACTTGGGTAAAGATTTAGAGTTTAGACTTGGCCTTTTTGTTGTTGTAGTTACATGCCTCATTGGATGCTATGCAATTTTTTTACCCTTCTCATCCTTTCTCTGTTTCTCCACAGGTTCATTATAATGTTCATCTTCAGGATCCAATTTAACATTTATCAACTTGTGTGAAGAAGTTATTGGTGACTGTCCCTTTTCCTCCTCTGTACTTTCTATTGTATCATCATCAATGATAATCAAATTTTATTTCTTAATAGAGGGGTGGAATAGGGCCTTTGAACTCAACCTCAGCTTATTTGTTGCCCTAGTTTTAGATCTGCTAGGATAATTCACTATAGGTTTACTTTTTCCTTTCTTGCTCAATTTCTTACATTTACCCTCTGCAACAGGTTCATCTTGTTTTCGTATGAACTGTTTAAGATTATGCTTAGTTGATCCTCTAACATGCACTCCTTTTTTTAAGTACCTGAATAGATTTGAAGATAAATCTCAAAATAGATCCACAATATCATCAATAATAATAAAAAACATTCACCATAACATGAACACAAGATGTAGACAAAACCCTTGAGGTAGGGTAACACCATATATTAATCCTTATGGAAGGATAAAAATCATCAAACAATCCTTTCTTGTACAATCACAATATTCTTCACTATGCTTCATTACATTGCTTACACTTCTTTATATAGCTCTCTCTATCTCCTAGGAACCTTCTAGAGAGCCTTCTCACATTTATTACATCTAACTACCATAGTGGGCATTTATTAATATAGTGGACCTAGTCCACCTTACATTGAATGACCACATTCTCATATATTAAATCACTTCCACTAATAATACATAACCACATTCCCATTGGGTACCTCCCTAGGTACCCCATATTACCTCCCTAGGTATACTACATTCATCCCCCTTCACATGTTTTGTCCTCGAAACACGAGAAGAAACCATACAATATGACCGGCTAAGCAATGTATCCAACTGGTACGAAGTACGACCATCCATCCATCCCAATGGAAGTCAAACATGATGTCCATATGCTGCCTTGCCACCCTGATCTTGCTATGCATCATGTCAGGGTTGCCATGGGATTGTTTATGTAGCATGAGTTCTTCTCGTAGTGCTTGTAGTCCTCCATCCACCTCTTGATCGGTTTCTTTTCTGGTGCCCTGCTGGTGCATAAATTTTTTGATGCACATGCCCTTGCCTTGATGATTGTTGTGTCTCTATATGATGTGGATGGCGATATACAACAAATGTAGGAATATGTTCTTTTTTCTTCAAATCTGCAACACTTTGTGTCTTTGATTCAATGACCTCCTTAGCTTCCTGATTATGTCCTTCTTGTAGTTTTTCTTCATCTCCTTCTATAGACTCCGCCTCTGATTCAACTTCAGACTCGACAATAACTTCTTTTCTAGCTTCCATGGGCCCATCTTTCTTACTAAGAGACACATCCTGTAATGTAATTTTCTTTTTCTTGTGCCAAAGCTTTAGAAACTTCTTTTGCACATTAATATTAATGGTACCCATTGATTCTATCCAAGGATATCCCAAAATAATGTCTTCATCACCCATATCTAGAGCCTCAAAATCTAAATGCAACATATATTTATCCATATTGAGCTTCAAATCTTTAAAACGTTTAACATTTTCACCTGCAACCTATGTGCTTTGAATATTCTTTTCCGGAATCTGCAATCTATTAACCAACTAAATATTGATAAAATTTTGTTTGCAACTAGGGTTAATAGAAACAGTGACATTTTCTTTATGAATACAACCATGAACTTGTAATATAGATTTTCCACATGAAAATAAACCCTTGGTGCTCTCTGTATCCTTATTTTTTCCATGAGACCACCCATCTAACAATATTTGTTCAAATTCTCCATTGGAGAATGTCATCATCTCTTTATAATCAAGCAATTTCCACAAAATGGCAGCTTCACCTTGTAATTGGTGAGCTACCCAATGGGGCCAATTCTCTTCCCATGATGAATTTATTTATTTAATGAATGATTCAATACTAGGGCCATCACATTTCCCTATAAAATACATCTTGCTATGAAAAACCCCAAAAATAGAACAAGGGTTTCAAAAATAAATCACTACAGAAAATCACGGCTTTTCCGGAAAAACTGTTTAATTTAAAATGCTCATAACTTTACTTCCCGGACTCCATTTCGGCTGATTTGTTTTTTGAAATTGAGTATTTTTCCGAGAGGAATTCAAATTTCCAATTTTTTTGGAGAAATTATACACAAAAAGTTTCATATCTGAACATGAAGTGCGTTGCCCTCTTTTTTTTTTCCCTAGAAAACAAATCTGCAAAAAAATCTTCCCTTCTTTGGCCAAGGAAAGTGCTCTGATACCAATAATTAAGTACCTGAATAGATCTAAAGATAAATCTCAAAATGTATCCACAATATCATCCATAATAATCCAAAACATTCACCATAACATGAACACAAGATGTAGACAAAACCCTTGAGGTAGGGTAACACCATATATTAATCCTTATGGAAGGATAAAACTCCTCAAGCAATCCTTTCTTGTACAATCACAATATTCTTCACTATGCTTCATTACATTGCTTACACTTCTTTATATAACTCTCTTTATCTCCTAGGAACCCTCTAGAGAGCCTTCTCACATTTATTACATCTAACTACCATAGTGGGCCTTTATTAATATAGTGGACCTAGTCCACCTTACATCGAATGACCACATTCTCATATATTAAATCACTTCCACTATAATACATAACCACATTCCCATTGGGTACCTCCCTAGGTACCCCATATTACCTCCCTAGGTATACTACACCTTTGTAGTCTTCAGGCTCATCTTTTGGAACATGGGACTCAATCTGAGTTTGAATTTCCATCTCTCACTCTGTTTTTAATTTTTTTTCTGTGTTTTGGTCATCTTGGCTATAGGGAAATCATTAAGTAAATCCTCAGTCTCTTGTTGTGACTGCAAATTCCTTTTGCTAGATCGGGTTATTCTGACTACAAGGGAACTTTCTTTCACTATAACAACATGAATTTTAGGAACCCTCTTTACCTTTTTGGATTTTTGTTCTAGAGAGGTTTTATGATTGGATCCATGCTCTTAAAGTTTGAGTGATTCAATCAACCAGTCCCAAGAACGTTGGAATTCTCCCAAAGCATACATAACCAGGATTTTAATAAGTCTTTGGTGAAAAAGAGTTTTACTAATAGTTGCAGGAAGAGTCTATATCTTTTTAGACATCTTTGACAAGATTTTTAATAAAAATAAAGGCAAACACAAAGGACTATCACCATTCAAATGCATTAGCCACCTTGTATGATAAAGATGGACAAGGGAAAATCACCCTTCACATGTAATGTACCTGCGAATAATCATTAAAGCAGTTTCCCATTCTTTCTTCATCCAACTCTCTAGAATACCCTGACTCAAGTTAGGGATTTGGCATTCTGGAAGTAAAAAACGATTTACAATTTCAATAGGCAACATCTCCTTCTTCCACCATCTCTCTCCATACACTGATAACCTACATGCGGTCCCAATCGAATGCTCTGTCACATGTATCAAAAATTTTCCCACCATTGTCTCGAATCCATCAAAGTTTTGCGCAAACATCATGGAGATTTGTTCATGATAACCCTGGAGTGTAGAACATAAGTTAAACCACCCTGCATCTCTGAACTTCTGTGAGATTTGAGGATAAGCCTCAATCAATTCTACACCCTCTGGTTCTAAATGAGTGATTTTCCCACTTTTCTTAGGTTCCATGATATCGATTATAATCCCTGAAGATCTGAGAGTGCTTAGGGTTTCTATTAGGAATATTTTGGAACCTCTAAAAATATGAAATCTATGGAAGAGTTCTATTACCTGTAAAACATGTATAAACTAATACACATATATAGTGAAGGACTCATGTATCATATGTTAGGAATAGTGACATGAAACATGCGATTTGATATCGGACTTATGAGTACAAACCCAATCCCTTTGAATAAGTATCAACATTGAAAACACGACAATGATCCTAGACATTTACTGACACAATCTTGGGAAGTTGGCACATTTGAAACAATGATTACTCATGTTGCTACAAGAATAACTTTATTCTTGTAGTGCCTTTTTTCCTTTGAAAAATTTCAAATTTCAAATGGAAAATAGGACTTGTAACTTGATGGAAAGATCCTAAATGTCTTATTCTAAATTTAATCACACTAATACATGTCATAAAATGATTAGAAAGGATAATGCAAGCACACTTAAAAGGATGTAGAAGAAGAAAACAGATTGTAAAATAATGCTAGGAAATGATAGGGCATGGAAAAGAATAGTTCAACAGTCATTAAAAAAATTAAGGACTAACAACGTGTATGCCATATCAATCCCATGTGGAGGTCCATGTGTTAATCGATTATTGTGCCACGTGTCTCTCCAATTCGGCAGTCGACGTAGTTTGGGGTGACAAGTGTCTCCCTGGGAGTCTCCCTAGAATGGGGGCTGGGAAACTAGATGTACTCACCCCAAATCATGGTTGTTAGATCTTCGGTGAGGAGATCCTGACCATCCATCACAAAGAGGCTTTTCAAAATGAATCACAGAGACATACTCTGATGGGGAAGCTCCAGAATGAAATACTGGATGTTGATCCATTAGGATCGAAGGAGCCACGATAGGAGATCTAGGTCGTCCATCGCAAAAATTTTTCGTAGTGTATTTTATTGAAGACACTCTGACGTGGAAAATACAAAGTGGATTCTGGACCGTCGATCTTCCAAGGTATGAGGGACCCCACATACGATCTGGACCATCAATCTTTAGTTGAAAGATCAATAGGATGACGTGGATAGTTCCACATGTCTAATTGGGATAGCGTCACATGTACTGAGGTTGAGGCCCAACCAAGGAACACCGATGAAATCCTATCCATCCATCGCCAAGCCCATGGAACCATTTGATATGTCGGAGGAGGGTGTTTTCGGGTGTGCAGGGTATCCTGTCATGGAAACACCCCGATGAGAGGACCCTGATAGTGAAGGAAGACGATGATATAGGTTTGATAAACACGGGACGAGGGAGGATGTGGTTGATGCCACGTCTGTGCCATGTCATGGGGCACGTGAATCTGGGAGCCATGTAAGTTCCACGTATGGGGAACGTGTGATTGAGTGCCATGTGGATGACACATGGAAATGGGGTGGAAAAAATATTGAGAAGCCATAACTTTCTATTTGGAGCTCAGTTTTGGAAAAAATTACAGTCGTTGGAAAGATATTGATGAGCAAAAAATGATGGTTCCATAAAAAGGAAGTTTTGAGTTGTTTAAGAAGAATGGAATTTTAATACTGCATTCCCTTAAAATCTACTTAGGGGGTTGGGTGTGTGACAATATCCAACTGATACCATGTACATCAATCCATCCATCCTAATGGAATATGAACATGATTTCCAAATATTGTTGTGCCACCCTGATCTTGTTCCTTATCGTGCCTTTGGTGCGATGGGAGTTTTTCTATATCATGACATCGTCCTACTGTTCTAGTATACCTCCATGAACCTCTTGACTGGTTTCCTTTCTTGTGCCATGTTGGTCCATAATAAGTGTTTTGATTCTCACACCCTTGTCTGGATGACCTTTGTTTCTCTATGTGGTGTGGATAGAAATATACATCAACCTTAGCTCTTAGTTCTGCTTGCTTGGTATTTTCAACATGTGGTTCCTTAGATTTTATGTGCTTTGATTCCCTTCCTGGTGCTTTTTTTCAAGTACTTTTTTAGCCTTTGCTTCTGATTCAACTTGATATTCTACAAAAACTTCTTTGCTTTCCCCTGTGAGCCTATATTCTTAAGAGACACATCTTGCAATGCAATCTTCTTTTTCTTATACCAAAGTTTCACAAACTTCTTTTTCACATTAATATTCATTGTAGAAATCATGGCCATTCTAGGATATCCAAGAATAACATTCATATCAATGCCAAAAAAATCAGAATGAAATACATATTTGTCCATGGTGAACTTCACATCTTTAAAAAATTGAATATTGCTTCCCTCAATCTATGTGCTTTGCATATTTTTTTCTTGAACTTGCAATCTATTAACTAACTGAGCATTGATAACATTTTGTTGGAAACTAGGATTAATAGAAACAATGGATTTTTCTATGTGAATACAACCATGAACCATTAATATAGAGTTTCCATATAAACCATTGGTTTTCTCTCTATCCCTTTCCAACATAAGACAACCTGTCTAAAAGTGATTTTTCAAATTCTTCATCGGAAAGTGCCATCATCTTGAAAAAATTCAATGATTGCCACCATATCTTAGCATCATCTTGGAAAAGAATGGGTACATAATTTTCCAATTCTCTTGCCATGATAACTTCCTTTCTTTTATGTATTCTTAAATATTAGGGCCATTATCTTTTCCAATAAAATACATCTTGCTTGGAAGAAATCTTCAACAAAAAACTAGGGTTTAAAAATAACTGTTTGTGCATATTGTGTGGATTTTTCTGGAAAAACCCTGGTAAATTTTGTTGAATTTAAAATGTTGATAACTTCACATCCCAAACTCCATTTCAGTTGTTTCTTTTTAAATGGCTTTTTCTCCAAGAGGAATTGAAATACCCAATTTTTTTCTACAAATTATGCGCAGAAAGTTTCATAATTGATTCTAAAGTGTGTCTGCCCCTTTTTCCCCTACAAAAAATATGCAAAAAGAACCAAAATTTTCTTCCTTTATTTGGTTGAAGAAAGTTCTCAGATACCAAATGTTATGTGCCTCAATATATCTGAAAATATACTTCAGAAACAACTCAAATCCTTCAACAAAATATTGAACAAAAGAAATAGGAAAAACCCTTGAGGTAAGATAACACCATATATTAATCCTTTTGAAGGTTAACTATCACAATTGGGGATCTCAGTTGGATTTCAGACATCCAACATCCTCAACAACGTGTGGCACCGACGCCTTTCATTTCGATGGCAAGGATGCACCGACTTACTTAGACTAAACTACACCTTCACTTCATTTAATTATTAGTTAAAGTTATGTTTTCATCTTCTTATACTTATAACATTCCACAGTAAAGAGAAAGCATCCATACATAGTAAACTAATTATGTAAGTAGGTGGCCAAACTAGCCTAATACCCAAGTCTATTTATTAATAAGAACAACAGTGTGTCGAGCCAAGGTTGTGCCACACACAAAGAAAGTTTACAAAGGAGCTTTCACTCAGTTACACAAAGAACCTATGCATAAACAAAAGTACTCAACTTCGACGAGTCACTCGACACCCTTCCTTTTTTTTCCTCAGTCATAATTTTAAATGACTCTCTCCTTCATGCTTCATCCTTTCAGCTCTATGGTTCTCTTCCCAAACTCATCTATCCACCTCTACGGTTCTAAACCTATATATTAGACTCTTTGACTTGATTCCCTCGATGATGACTCCCAAATGGTTTCCTCCCTTGGTTTATATAGGCACCCAACCTTTCCAACCGACGTGCCCCCTCACCATGGAGCAATGAAACCCTTGATAATTTTTCCACCTTTAGTTCAGGTTCAATTCTTCGAAGGGAATGCATCCCTTGGGTGAGTCAGCCGACTCACCCAATTACGCTCTTGCTCACTTGGTTGACTCGTCAACTTCAGTTTTGGGCACCCAAGTCAAGTTCGTGACCGCTCATCAAAGGTACTATTGGCTAATTGTTTGATCCAAGTTTCCTTGGCCAGTTCCCCTTAGTGTGGAGAGTTCCCAAGGTGAACGAGCTCGCCCAACTCATTTTTTCCTTCATTCAATTGGTCAGACATATTCTCTACCAAAGTTTCCAACCGACGCCTTTAACTGATTTGTCTCTTTGGTGGAGCACCCATTGATTTCGTGGAGTACCCACCTTTCCAATTTCTTCCATCAAGCCTTCATATTAACTTTTGTTACAAGAAATCATTGGTGAATTCATCCTTGGCACGATGTGTGCCCAAGAAACCTCAACTTCATAATATAAGAAGTCTTCTTCCTTCTTGAACTGAACCGAATGCTCTCTCTCTTGCCCGACTTGTTCATCTTGGCCTGCAGTGGAGGAGCATGTGCTTAGGAAAACTCCTAAGATGTTACACCCTTCCCCACTCCAATTCATTGTCGTCCCGATAATCCCAACATTACTTCGTCTTTGTACAATCTCTTCCCCAAAGGTAGTCTGATCTCTTCGCTTGCAGAGAAAATGTCCTTTGCCCAAATTTTTTTCATCGACCCATTCATCAAACTGTCCTCCATGACTGCATGCCTTGTTTCACATTGGTCTAGAGAAATTTGCAAATCTATCCTCAATGTTACATGGCATTGCTTCCTATTGTAATGACTACCAAATTTTCCAAGAGTTGAACTTATCATGACCTTAGTTGTCTCCATACTCCAAACTAAGTCCATGCTTCCAGACATAGCTAGCTCCCACATCCCAGAATAGTCAGGAAATCAGTCTGATTGTTGCGTCCAATTTGTGAGTATGCAATTCCCCACGTCCTCAAGTAATTTTTGTCCACAACTCATTTCTCTCTGTCTAATCCTCAAGGTCAAGGTAAAGTTATTCTCCTTCGCCCAAATCTACTAAGTCTTTAACTTAGCTCCACAACTGTTGCCAAGATGCCAAACTGTTTTCTGCACCCAATTGTGTTGATTGTTTTCCGATGCAATCCAATAATCGTTGTCTTCATCATTCCAAACAAATATCATAACCTTCTTGTAGCTCTCCAAGTATTCATTTTTCAACTTCTGTTGTAGCACCTTTTCACCAAGGAACCAAGGTCGCATTGTGTACTTCCTTGGTAGTGCACCCATCCTCAAGCTACTCAATAGACTAAGTATTCATGAAAGCCACCACCAAGTATTTTGATCCAGGTGGATATTGGTGGCCACCCACCTATTCCACTTGGACCCCCACCATTGCTTCTTTCAGTTTTTTAGTTTCCACACAATTTACTATTTTTAGCAGTTTTTCGGGTCATGAACTTCCAGAGCCATTTTGAGGCCTTAAAAGACGTTTTTTGGGAAAACGGGGAGCAACATGGATTGCGGATCAATGTTTCTCACCCAAAAGTTGTATTCCACGGATATATCTTTCTAACAAGGTATGGAACGCGTTAAACGAAGATCGTATGCCAAAGTTACGTCCCCGGGAAGTTGATGTACCAACTTACCCAAACGAGGCCCATAGTCTTGGCGTTTCATCTCCTAGGTTAGGTCTTTGGATGTTTAGGGTTTTCCATTGTTTCTCAATAATAATAGGCCTTTGAGCCTCATTGTAACAAAGTTCAGAGGCCAGTAGCTGCCACATCTCTTCTCAGAGATAAGCTACCAGCACCCTAGCTAGTTTATTTCCATTCTGTCTGTAAGCATATTTCAGTCATTTGTTATTAATGAAATGA
>JZKD02S2143786.1:436730-452101 GCA_000966675.3 Picea glauca
ATTCATACATTGTGTTACATTGTTTACAATACAATATACATATAGGAGCCAACGACATCCAAAACCCTAACCCAATGACCTGGATTAGTCCAAAACCCTAATTCCTTAACTAGAACTAGAAAACCATCGGCAAAAAACCATGTGTCGAAAACCACCTAATATCATGTGGTCCCAGAAATATGTCGTCCCGGAAATATGTTGGCCCGGAAATATGTCGGCCCGACGAAAATATGTCGGCCCGAATACTCGTGCAAAGAATATAACACATACCCAACAATCAGGTGGTTGCACCAAGGATGAGACCTCCGTGTCAGCCAACAATGTCACCTTCCCTACAGCATCAAGCCCTTCACGGATGAGGTATTATGTGACATTTCTCCTCTTGATGTTTCTGATGTATTATTAGGCCAACCGTACTTGTGGAAGAGACATGTTGTGTATGAGTCCAGGCCTCATGCTATTATTATCACCTTGGGAAATAAGTTGTACAGGATACCGGAGATAGCACCGCCTACCACCATCTCTTTGGTTACTGCAAAACAATGCAGTAAGCTCATTTCCAAAACCAGGAAATTTGTTTTCCTGATGATCCACCCTCAGTGAAAGAGGAAGACTGTGCCCATGACCTCCAGACAAGGCCCCACTACACGAAAACAACAGATGGATAAGGTCATGGAGGAGTACGAGGACATCTTCACCTCCCTCGCAGGGGTGCCTCTACAATGCTAGGTCAAGCACCCCATCGATATGACCCCAGGTGTGTCGCTGCCCAATGGACCCATCTATCGACGCTCTGTTCTGGAGAATGAAGAAATCAAGAGGCAGATTCAGGAGTTGTTTCAGAAAGGTCACATCCGACCGAGTTCATCACCATGTGGGAGCCCGATTGTGTTGGTGTAGAAGAAGGATGGGACTTGGAGACTCTGCATTGATTATCGGGCACTGAACAAGATCATTGTCCGGAATAGGTACCCGATCCCACAGATTGATGACCTTTTGGACCAACTCAAGGGGGAGAAATATTTCAGCAAGATCGACTTGAAGTCTGGGTATCACCAGGTACCAATCGAACCCTCTGATGTGTGGAACACTGCCTTCAAATCCAAGGAGGGCCTTTTCGAATGGTTGGTCATGCCATTTGGGTTGACGAATGCCCATGAAACCTTCATGAGGCTAATGGAAGACATCCTGCGGCCATTCACCAAATCATTTGTAGTGGTGTACTTGGATGACATTCTGATCTTCAGCCAGACTTGGGAAGAGCACCTCCACCACATCCGACAGGTCCTCCAAACACTGCGACAACACAAGTTGTGTGCCAATTTGGAGAAATGCACTTTTGGCATGACCCAGGTTCAATATATGGGATACATTATTGATGAGCGAGGGGTGCATGTGGATCCAACAAATATCTAATTCATTCAGGATTGGCTAGCCCCAACCACCCTAACAGAGCTCCGCAGCTTTTTAGGTCTTGCCAATTTCTACCGCAGGTTTATGTTGGGATTCTCTTAGATCACTTGGCCCTTGAGTCAAGTCACCAAGGGAGGAGCTAAAGAAAAATTATTTTGGTCTGAATCTCAACAGAAGGCATTCATGGAGTTGAAGCATCGCCTCTACTCTACACTAGTGCTCACATTACCAGACTTGCAACAACCATTTGAGATCGAGAGAGATGCCTTTGACTATGCTATTGGGGCAGTCCTTACTCAACATGAGCATCCAGTGGCATATCACAGTGAGACACTTTTCGACATAGTCCGGAAGTATCCCACTTATGACAAAGAAATGTATTCCATTATGCAGGCTTGTCGGCAATGGAAGCATTACATTTTGGGAAAGGAAACGGTCATCCACACAGACCACCAACCCTTGCAGTTCATACAGACACAAGGGAAGTTGCAGAATGATCGCCATCAGAAGTGGTCCACATACCTGCAACAGTTTCATTTGAACATTAAGTACAAGAAAGGCAACACCAATAATGTTGCACACTGCCTCAGTTGACCACCCATCATGGCATTAACCACTATGCTCAGCTCTTGTGGGAACGAGACTTCCAATTGGCTTCTTCTCTACACAAGTGATCCAGAATTCGGCCACACATACAATACACTCTTGGAGGGTAAGAAAGTTCCCAATTTTCACCTCCAGGATGCCCTGCTTTGTCACCTGGGACACCTTTGTGTTTCTTCAAGCGAGCGTGCCAAGATGATTTGGGAGGCACACTATAGTTGGGTCGCTGGGCATTTCGGGGTCGAGAAAATCATGGCAGTACTGCAAAAGTATTTCTATTGGACGAACCTTTGACAGGATGTCAAGAAGTACATCAAGTCCTGCACTGCTTGCGCCATTGCCAAACCGACCATCAAGAAGCAAGGCCTCTATACTTCACTTCCTACCATCAGTCGACCGTGGGAATCCATCTCTATGGATTACATGTCGGGCCTTCCTTCTACTAAGCATGGAAATGAATGTGTTTTTGTAGTCGTCAACCGATTCTCGAAGACGTCCATTATGATGGCCTACAAGAAGAATATCACAGCAGAAGCCACTGCTAAAATCTTTTTTGAACGAGTGTGGGTACACTTTCGGATCCCACAGTCTATCATCTCAGATCGGGATAGCAGGTTCCTCAGTATGTTTTGGTCCAACCTCTGGTCAATGCTGGACACCAAGCTCACCAAGTCCACAGCTTTCCATCCGCAAACTGATGGCCAGACAGAGGTCGTCGACCGGATGATTGTACACATTATGTGCATGTACAATTCAAAGCATCCACCCACATGGGATGAGATCCCCCCCTATGTACAACCCAGCTACAACCAGGCTTTCCATAGCTCAACCAACCATAGCCTGTTTCAAGTGGGCTTGGGATTCCAGCCACTATGTCCCATTGACATAGCCATGCCATTTGTGGCTACTTGGGAATATTCAGCTCATGTCCAGTCTAAGATGACAAGGCAAACAGATTCATTGAGTGCATTCAACACATCCTCCAATAGGTTCATGACATCTTGGACAGAGTCAATGCTAAGTACAAGCAACGACATGATCAACATCGGGTGCCACACAACTTCCAGGTGGGCGACAAAGTGTGGCTGCATTTGCAAAAGAAGCACCTCACTGGACCCCACCGCAAGCTTCGTCCACTCCAATATGGGTCGTACACCCTCACCAAGGTTGTAGGGGACAATGCCTTTGAGCTCAACATTCCACCATTCCTTGGTCTGAACCCAGTGTTCAATGTGGACTACCTTCGGCCCTACTTTCCACCTCTACTAGACACATCCGACATGGCAAAACATCTCACACCAACAGAGTTAAATCCAGACTGCATGGAACAAGCCATAACTGATCAGATCATGGATACACAGATCAATCACACCCGGCAACAAAGGATACCGCTATATCGAGTTATCAAAGTAGGCCAACTCCTTCACCAAGGTAAGTGGCTCACCAGGGACCAAGTTCAGCAGAAGTTTCCTCATCTCATGGAGGAACTCAATGCAATGGGGACCGTTGCTTCCTAAGGGGGGAGGAATGATCCAGGTGGATATTGGTGGTCATCCACCTATTCCACTTGGACCCCACCATTTCTTCTTTCAATTTTTCAGTTTCCACACAATTTACTATTTTTAGCAGTTTTTCGGGTCTTGAACTTCTGGAACCGTTTTGAGGCCTTAAACAACGTTTTTTGGGAAAACAGGGAGCAACATGATTCATAGGTCAATTTTTCTCACCCAAAAGTTGTAGTCCTCGGATATATATTTCTAACGAGGTATGGAACGCGTCAAACGGAGATCGTATGCCAAAGTTACGTCCCCGGGAAGTTGATGTACCAACTTACCCAAACGAGGCCCATAGTCTTGGCGTTTCATCTCCTAGGGTTAGGTCTTTGGATGTTTAGGGTTTTCCATTGTTTCTCAATAATAATAGGCCTTCGAGCCTTATTGTAACACAGTTCAGAGGCCAGTAGCCACCACATATCTTCTCAAAGATAAGCTACCAGCACCCTAGCTAGTTTATTTCCATTCTGTCTGTAAGCATATTTCAGTCATTTGTTATTAATGAAATCAAGTCTTATTTCCGTTGCATCTCTGTGTTTATGTGTATTTATGTATTTCATTGTGTTCCTACATAAATCTGGATCAGCTTTGGGTGAATGATGTGTCTGATCTATGTTTCGTGTGTAAGTATCTCAAGACCAATCTAACTTCCTTCAGTGAGCAACACAGCTTCTCAAGTTGTTCTGCATCAAGCTCGTTGTGGGGTCTTGGTATTATTTTCCCACTTCCTCCACATTGTCCAAGTCTTGTTGAGTGATTTCCTTCATGCCTTCCTTCATCTAAACACTTAGAGATTTTGGTGTGAGTGAATCGTCTAACCAATTCTCCTCAACTTCATCACAAACTTGTTGGAAACATGGTTACTTGGGTTGTGTTTCCTATGTAATGAATTTAACAAGTGTTGAAATGGGAAAATTCAACTCACCCTCCCTAACTTGCTTCTAGTCATGCAAGCTCCACACCTGGTCTGTCTTCTCCAAGAAAATTTTTACTGAAATCTCCAACGATGTCAACCTCTATTTACTTTGTTTCTCTTCATTCATGATGCTCAAAGAAACTATGGCTTAAGTCACATCTTGTTGTTGCACCATGGCACAAGTTCTATCCACACTTTCATAGAATCCCTCAATCAACCTGATCACAATATTCCTAGGCCTTCATCTAAGCTTGATCCTTGTCGTCATGGGAACACTTGATGTTTTGGCTTCATCCAAGAACACCAAGAAACCCTCATGTGGCACAGGAACTTCCTTGGTATGATTGAGCAAGTCCTGGCCCAATATCATTGCATAATAATCCAATGGAGCCACCATCAAATTCCAAGCGCCAAACCATCTCTCGACTCTCAAGGGTTGTTATAACCCTAATTTTCACCAGACATGCTTACCTGGCATCAGGCCATCTCAGATTCCTTCTTTGCCAAAACATTGTTGAACAACTCTTCTTAAAAACCTCTTTTATAAAGACCCACGCGCCTTGCTCCATTACTGCACACGTGTGCACGCTAGCTAACCCAAGACAACCCACGTGTACCTACAAAAGCACAGAAAAAGGAAAGTTGTTGACGAAACACACAGCTTTGGGTAAGTTAACTAAACCTTTCGGCCATGCATGGCCGGTCACTCGACCAAATACCTAGCTTCTTCTAGACTATAAAAGAAGGGTTAGGGGTCCCATTTGAAAGTAGGAGAATCATAGTAAAGAAACTATACCCGATTAAGCATTCCCTTTGTCCCAACCTTTAGCCATCCTTGTGCAAAGAGAAGTATAGAGAAAAGCAATTGGAAGACAGTGGAAGAAGAGCCCAGGACCAGGATCGAGGAGCAGTAGCCGACTTTATCATTGTAAGGTATCATTGTGAAGTTTATAAAAGAATTGTTTTTCCCATCCCGCCATATGAGATTGTCATTATTGGAATATTGATTGTATGATTGATTAAATCTCTAACCCGTTAGTTCATAGATCAAATGCATGTGGAGTTCTTTGTTTGTCTTTAGTGAATGCAGGTCAGCATTGGGAGGAGAGTTGCAGTCAAAGAACGACCAAGCGTGAAAAGGGATCGACATCAAACACAAAAAATAAGGTACGTCAACTTAATCTCTTGAGCCTTCTATTTACATCTGAGTAATGGGGGTTTAGGCATGGGATGATGGTAAAATGTAAGAATCTTTAGGTCATTTCTGCATGCACAATAAAACCCTTAGTGCTAGTCCGTAGGAGGGATTTCCCACCCACAACAGAATTGACGACCATACTAGGGATCTCTAGGGTTTCTGGGAATGTTTTTTATTGGGTATTTTTAAAAAACTGGTTTCATTCCTTGTTTTTAAAGTTTCTGCAAAAGTCTGAGCTAACAGAGATTCTAGTTTTCCATACCAGTTATCTCTGTTTCTTTGCTTGACTACATTTTTTTTTTCAAGACCCACAGAGGTACACGCGGCATGTATAACGTCTGCATGCATGTACCCGTGCCCTACCTTCCCACAGCCTGCGTGTACACGCTAGCTAAGGAAGTGTCAGTCGCGTGTATGATTCCAAAAAATTTCTTTTAGAGAGGCAGTCATCCTCTCCCCTGTCAAAAATAATCATTTTTCAGGGTTTTTTGGACCTCTTTCTAGTCTTTGTTGTTTGCAGTCTATAGATTAGTTTTCACCTCAGATTAGTTTGTTCTATGAAGTTTTCCTTGAATTGTTTTCTTTTTTTTGTTAAAGTAAGTGTCTGAGTCTTCAAGAGATCCTAGTTCTCAGTACCAGTAGTCTCTGCCTGGGATGGATTCCTTGGCCTTTCATTTATCT
Organism: Picea glauca; assembly: GCA_000966675.3. NCBI lineage: Eukaryota > Viridiplantae > Streptophyta > Pinopsida > Pinales > Pinaceae > Picea > Picea glauca. The sequence continues at coordinate 443,095 of JZKD02S2143786.1, forward strand.
TAGAGTTTCAGAAGTACACGCGGACTGTATAAGGTCTGCACGCATGTACACACGCCCTGACTATACACAGCTCGCGTGCACACGCTTGCTGTTGAACTATCAACAGCGTGCCTGTGGAGAAAATGTTTGTTTAAGGTAAGGCAGTCATTCTTTCCTCTGACAAGAGTTATACCTCTCAGGTTTTTGGGTCTCTTTTATAGCGGTCAGTAACTTAGGTTTGATTACATCAATAGCTTTCTTTTTCATTAAGAAGTTTTCCTCAAAATTTTCTTTTTATAGGGTTTTTAGACAAGTGTGAGAGTCCAGTTTTAATTTGCTTGTGTGTTATTTTTAAAGTGACTCTTTGCGATCTGCGCTTAGGCCATAAGTTTTCTTGGTTTTTACTTGTTGATATTTTTGCTTTTTGCTTTGTGAGCATTCGAATAAAAAAAAAACTTTTATTTCTTTGTTTGGTTAAATAGTGTTGGTTTGCATTAATAACCAGGGAAAAGTATTTTCTTTCATAAGTTCTTGACGGTTTACTTAGATCATAAGTAGCTCGTAGTTGAGTGAAATCTTGCTTTGAGTTTGTTGTTTAAAGATCTTAGAAAATTTTTAGTTTGAAAAGTTGTTTAAGATTTGAGTCAAGAAGAAGTTATTTTGTTTCCATCTTTCTGTTTATTTTTCTTTCGTCTTTCAAACATCACTAGTTTCACTTTCATAACCTTTGACTTAAGACAAGCCATAAAAATTAACGCTAAATCTAAAAATCATTAGACTTTTTATGTTTGTAGGGTCAACCAACTAGTTTAGGGTTAGGGCCTTGAATTAGGTTGGAGAGGAAACTCTTCAAGGCCATTAAATCAAACATTGAAGTCTGAGTTAGGGAGTGTCAAAGTCCAGTATTGTGAAATTTATCCGGGACCCCCCTCTAACACAGGGGCTAAACACGAGGTCGCGTGCGAAAAGGTAGCGGAGATAACCCGTCCAAAGTTGGACCAATCGTAGTGGAGAACAAATATAGAGGGCTTGTCTTGGGATTACGTCGATTGCATTTGCCACGGAGCTTCGTGGGTCTCGAATTTGTTCGAGGTCCTCAGTTGTCTTCTGGACCACTTTCCTTCGATACCCTTGACAAGTTTCGGGCTCGATACCCTGCTCATTGTGGTCTACCCGACTTTCGGTTGTACCCGCCTGGTGACTGTTCGTGCACTGGCAACCTAGTTGCCTATTTTTTTTAGAGACATACATAGGTGACTGCGGGGGTATACCGCAGTACCTAGAATAGACATCGGGCCACGCTTTGTAAAGTATACCCGGAGGGTACTTCCGTGTTCAAGTTGCACTTGCACCGGTAAGTTTCTCTAGTGTTGGTTGTTGTAACTATTCTTCCAACTAGTTTAGTGTTTGCTTGTTTTATCTTAGAGGGACCTTTTTAGTGTGTGTTTTTTTTTGAACGAATAGAAAGCCCTAGTGTGTCTTTGATTTTCTCACAAAGTGGAGGATCATGAGCTCCGCCGGTCATGAAGGCTTCTGGGCCTATCATTGGTTACACTGGAGCTACCTCCGCCACCACTAAGGTGAAAGCTAGACCAACAAGGGTCTTTTGAAGCGACCGGGTCACAGGAAACTGTACCCGACCAACATCAGGAGGAAACAATCGTTTTAGAACTTGGAGCGAAATCTTTTGGTCCATCTAAAACTCCAACCACTGATCTTTCGGCACCCATCATTGTACAGATTCACCCTTACGAGTGCCAGACAGTGTCGCATGCAGCAATGGAAACAAATGCTGCCACTTCTTCTGGGAATTCTTCAATTCCCACTACGGTTGTCACCACAGGGGATATCCACCATCACCGGTCTGAGCCAGCATGGTCTCAACTGCCTCTACCTTGAGAAGTGGTCCAATCCCATCTATGGCGGCGGCCACTGCCCCTTTCACACCGAGTGCGACAAGCCCTCCGTTCTCATACGGGATGCCTAGCTCAGGTACAAGTCCTATACTTTCCTACTCCACTTTACAGACTTTAGGTCTGGGGGAAGGGAGCTCTAATGCTCCTATGCAAGGACACATGGGGGGCACTTCAACTCCTTTTAATGCTTTCCCTTATGGGGGAGGTCATATACCTCCTTTGTCCCCTTCACTCGGTGGCACCCACTAGCAATCCGTCGGGCCACCCACACACCATAGTTTATTTGGAGCAGGGAGTCAAGGACCACCTTCTCATAATATGTCGGTAGGTTCGACACCGTTTTCTTTGTTCGGTGCATTTGGTAACAACGGTTTCTCGTCAACTGCTTTCCCGACTGGGGGCAACCCCGGTTACAAACAACCTATTCCTATGTAGGGTACTATTCCTGCACAGGGGGCAAACCCAGAAACTTTTTCCACATCAGGACCTTGGAAATCTTGGCAGGGATCAGTTCCCTCATCAGGAATGTCGATATGGGGCAATTATTTTCACAACTAATGGAACCCCGGACAAGGCACTATGCCTATGCCCATGGAATCACCATGGGGCAACCCTTCCCAAAGTCCTCCGAATGTAATGCACGCCCAACCATCTACGTCGTATTTTGGGAATCAACCGATGATGTCTCCTCACACGTAGAATCCATACGTTGGTCATGGCCATGGTTTTAACTAGAACCCAGGCCAGCAGCCGAACTTTTCCTGGCAACCTAGTGCCAGTCAAACACCAGGTCCCTTTTTCCATGGTTATCACCAAAAACCCAAACTACCTTTCCTGACAACCTTGCATTTGCCAAACTTGACAAGGTTGTTGAATGACCCTATCTGTCACGATCCGTGTTGGCCCTCTATGCCGACGAAGTTTCTTTCGGACATACCAAAGTTTGAGGCCAAGACTAACGAATATCCAGGAGATCATGTGACCACCTTCCATCTTTGGTGCTCGTCTAACTCGTTGAAAGATGACTCCGTATAGTTGCGATTGTTTCAACGTACTCTCATTCGGAGTGTCACGAAATGGTACATTAAACTCGACCTCTCAAGATACTCTTCCTTCGGCGAATTGGCAATGGATTTCCTAAACCATTTTCAATTACCTATGAGATACGACGTTGGAACAGAATTGTTGGCCAATTTCAAACAGACAAAAGCGGACCATATCTCTGATCACATCCGAGAATGGAGACGCCAGAAGAGTTTAATTAAGGTGCCAATCCCACCAACATTCCTGCTCGAGTGGTTCCTTAAGTCTTTGGTCCCACAGTTATCCAACTACGTCGCGACGTCGAGAGTGTTTTCCGAAGAAGATGCCATCATGAGAGCTCAATAGCTTGAGCTAATCTACTCTCAGTCTGGTTTATTATACGAGATCTTTCCAAATGCGCCATGCTCAATACTTGATAAAACCAGACAGAGAGTTGGACCACATGCTGATGGTATTGTTGATACAGCACAAACAAAGCCCGCTGAACAACTGACGAAGCAATTGCAGCAATTGTCTATACAACACATAGCAGCCAGCCAAACTACTGTTTTGGCTGCTCCCCCTACCCAAACGTCGGATGTACACACAGTGCAATCGACGAATGAAAATTCCACCCAGCAGCCTGATGGAAAGAAAAAACAATGAAAGAAGGGCAAGGGGGATAAGAAACCCACTAATAATGTTGGTGGGGGAAACACTGAGAAACGGAAGGCGAGGTATCCATGCAACCTGTGCGTGGAAGGCCACCCGACCCACCAATGTCCTTAGCTTGCAGAGGCCCAAAAGTTTGTGACACAACAACAACCTGTCGTGTTAACCAATCCATTTCAACATGGGCAAAACCTAACCCAAACCTCTACAAGTGTGGAAGGGGGCAGTCAAGGACCCTCTCCGTCTTCGAACAATCCTGCATCCACGAATGTGTATATGATGAAGGGTGATTCTTTTATATCAATTAGAGTGCATAACTATAGTAAACCAAGCATTTCTGAGAAGGGAAAAGAAGTCGAAATCCCACCTCTTCCTCTCCAGATCGAGAGGACTTTGGGTGAAACAATGACACACATCCCAAAAGGTGTGTTCAAGAAAGCTTCTCACAACCCAAATGCAATGGCCACCCAGAACTATTTTGTGGTGGAGGATTTGTCCCAAACCCCTTGTGCGATGTTTGCTTTGGAGGTCCTCCAAAGCTGCCCTTCCCAAAGGAAAGTTTTGTTAGTTGCTTTAGGATCTACCGAGACTTTTAATTTGGGTACAATCATGCTAGATACAACCGACTTAAAACCTCGTATGCCTTACCACGTAGCATTTCAAATAGTAGTGGCTTACCCCACGAAAACTTTTACTCGAAACATTTTCTGCACGATGGTTGATGAGGGTGCCTCGACATGTGTTATGTCATTGGCATGTTGGAAGGCCATCAGCCAGCCCATTTTGTCTCTGTCACCTACTCTTCTCACTGCTTTCGAAAATCGTTCGTTCCAACCACATGGTATCATTCCCTCTTTCCCCATGTAGTTAGGAGGGAAGACCGTGTGTGTCGAGGTAGAAGTAGTCGACGCATCCCTCGACTACAATCTCTTGTTAGGAAGGAGTTGGACTTATTTCATGCAAGCAATGGCTGCTACATTTTTCCAGGTCTTGTTGTTTCCACACGAGGATCGGATTATGACCATTGATCAATTGTCTTTCTCTAGACTTGACCCTTCATTGGGGGCATCCGCGGTCCTGATGATTGATAATCCCCAACCGGGCGTAATCAACGTAGGGGTTGGTTTGTGCCCATATTTGATGGGTACCTTCGATTACCCACCCCCTCAAGGTGATGTCAATTTCATATCCGACCACCATAAGGTTGAGATTTTCCAAGTTTGGTCGTTTCGCATGACTTACTTCAACGATCTATGGATACTTCCTTCCCCATCAGCCACCATGGAAGGGACAGGACACCCTGGCATGTCCATGCCCTTGTCCATAGCCAAAGTAGCGTACTCTTTGGTCCAGCAACTTTTGAGCGACACAAATCCAACTCCTGCACAAGAGTTAGATCTGATTCCAGAGCCTATTTGGGCTCAAGGTTCTCTTGTTGATACCGATGCGTTAGACTTAGTCTTTCCCTCCAACAAAGAAATAATTGAAGCAATGAATAGTCTGGCCAAACCCTGGGATGATCTCCATCACCGATCATACTTCCTCCCAGAGTTAAGCAGAATCGAGGTAAGAGAATTCACCTTAACTATGACTGGAGATAGGTCTTGTCCTATTAATCCCTTAGCTACACATGAGGTTTATGCCGAGGGTAATATGGAAACTATCGCTGAAACTATACCAATTAATATCTCTAGAACCCCTGGCGTCGTGGAGAATGTTTTCATTGGAGTTGATTGTTCCCCTAAAGAGATTAAAGTCTACACAGATCTTTTTAAATAATTCCGCGATGTTTTTGCCTGGTCTTACGAGGAAATGCCAGGCATTGATCCAAGAATAGTCGAACATGAAATCACAACTTATCCTAATGCCAAGCCAGTTCGGCAGAAGCTTCGTCCAGTTAATCCCAGGAAAGCAGCAGCCATTAAGGTTGAAGTCGATAAATCGCTCAAAGCTGGTTTTATCTACCCTATCCATCTGACCCAATGGGTGTCAAATCTAGTGTCGGTCAACAAGAAACAGGACATGATTCACGTATGTACAGAATTTTGTGATTTAAACAAGGCCTATCCAAAAGATAATTTTCCCACACCATTCATTGACCAGATAATCGATGAATGTGCAGGTTGTGAGGCATTTTCTTTCATGGATGGTTTTTCAGGATATAATCAGATACAAATCAAACCCGAAGACTAGCACAAAACGACATTCATTTGTCCATGGGCTACATTTACCTATCGTAAGATGCCTTTTGGTCTCAAAAATGTTGGATCTACCTTCCAGCAGGCCATGTCTTTTGCTTTCCATGATCTCAAGCATATAGTCGAGGCCTATTTAGATGATTTAGCATCTCGATCTCGCAAGAGAACAGATCATCCCACACACCTCTGACTTATCTTTGAGCGATGTCACCACTTACGGATTCCCTTGAATCAAAACAAGTGCATCTTTTGCATAACCTTAGGACGTTTGTTAGGTTTCATAGTGTCAACAACAGGGATCATGGTCGATCCTCTCAAGGTTGAGGCAATAGTTCAGTTGCCTCCCCCACACACAATCCTTCAACTTTAGAGTCTACAGGGCAAGGCAAAATTTTTAAGGAGTTTCATCACCAACTATGCCGAGATCACAAAGGGATTTATGCACTTATTGAAGAAAGACAGTCCTTTTCATTGGGATGATGTCGTTCAACGCTCCTTCGAAGCGTTGAAACATGCCCTCACAACTACCCCTCTGCTTCGACCACCCAACTATAACAAAGATTTCTTATTATACTTGGTTGCAGCAGAGTCAACCATCGGCATGGTCTTAGTTCAAGAAGATGATTTTCTCTCAGAATATGTGATCTATTACCTGAGCCGAGGCCTAGTCGGACCAGAACTCAATTATTCTCATATCGAAAAACTTGCGTTGGCAACAGTCCCTGTTGTTCAATAGTTTCGTCATTATGTTATGTTTCACAAGACCACCATCATTGTCGTTGTGAATCCGTTTCAATACGTGTTGACACGACGGGTAATAGGTGGAAAGATCAGTAGATGGATAGTGGTCCTACAGGAATTCGACTTATATTTCGTTTCAACGAAATCCAAAAAGTCACCGGTTTTCACAGAACTTATTTCGGAACTTCCGGTTGAGTCAAGTGATGTTGTGCCCGAAGAGTCGCCTATCAGAGGAGATATGTTTTTGATCACATCTTCGGATCCCTGGTACGGAGATATACTGGTTTATCTCCATACTTTGAAGTGCCCCACCTCTACTTCTCGTGATGAACGTCGTCGTATACGCCATCAGGCCAAGAATTATCTCATACTCGACGATACATTGTATCAAAGAGGTGTAGACTGCATCCTGCGTCGATGCCTCACTCACGAAGAAGCAATTATCGTGCTTAACGATTGCCATACTGGAGCATGTGGCGGTCATTTGTCTGGGTTGGCAACAACCTAAAAGATTTTACGATCAGGTTACTTATGGATGACACTAATCAAAGATTGTATTGAATCGGTCAAGAAGTGCCACCTGTGTCAGATCTTCTCTCGAAAGATGAGGGCACATCTCGCTCCCATGTTTCTTTTCATCACGGTTGGCCCCTTCACCAAGTGGGGGATTGATTACACTACATGCAACCCTCCTTCAGTAAGGGGGCACTGTTATATCATTGTATCCATAGACTACTTCACGAAGTGGGTCAAAGCTATGCCAACGTTTAAAGATGATGGAGAGACTTCAGCTCTCTTTTTATTCAGCCAAATAATAACAAGGTTCAACATCCCAAGAGAGATTGTCACTGACCATGGCAGTCACTTTCAGAACTAGATAATGACTGAATTAACATCAAAGCTTGGGTTGTGGCAAGAACATTCGTCACCCTACTACCCCCAAGAAAATGGTCAGGTGGAAGTTGTAAATAAATCTCTTAATACCATCCTACAGCGAACGATCAACTCAGCCAAGTCAAATTGGCATTTGATGTTATACTCGGCATTATGGGATTACCGAACGTCTGTTAAGACTGCAACCGGTTTCTCACCTTTTCAACTCGTTTATGGGATGGAAGCAGTCTTTCCTATAGAATGTCAAATCCCGTCCCTAATATTGGCAGTACAATTATTGCCAGACACTTCTCCACTTGAAGAATGGTTATTATACCTTGAGTGGCTCAATGAGTAGCGTCATGATGCGGCCCTAGCCAACGAGGCTCACAAACAAAAATTCAAGTGTCAGTATGATCGGTCCGTTCATCATCAGATTTTCTCTGAAGGCAACCTTGTCCTGGTCTACGACCAAGATAAGGACCCCCTGGGGGCAGGAAAATTCAAACCCGTGTGGTTCAGACCTTTCATCATAAAAGAGGTTCTAAAAAAGGGTGCTTATCGTCTGGTTGACTTTGAGGGAAATGCTTTGGCGGAGCCAAGAAATGGGCTCTACCCCAAGAAGTATTACTCATAGGCAGGTCACCTTGGGTAACTTTTTGTACTATTACTTTCTGGTTTCTTTTAGTATTATGGACGTGTCGTTTTGATGTTATCTTTTGTCACTGTGGCAGATGTCAAGTGAATTAGAGGTGTTCATTGGGTACGCAGATGGTGCTAGCCGACACACTCGGAGGCTTGCCTCCGCAGCTTGGGTAATTTTTACACCTCGAGGTCAGTTATTATCTTCCGAAGGTATATGCTTAGATGACACCAAAAACAATGTCGCCGAGTACAATGCAGTTATTGAGTTGCTTTGTGACACCTTGTCATTTGGTATCTCTCATCTCCGGGTCTATTTATACACTCATTTGGTTGTGTCTCAGTTAAATAGATTCTATCGTGTTCATGATCCAACTTTACATCGACGATTCCTTAGGGTACATCTCCTAGAACGAAGCTTTGATTATATTACATATTTTCATGTTCCTAGGAGATTAAACCAATTTACAGATACTCTAGCTAATCAAATTTTACACTGGCATCTCGCACACATATAAAAAGACATACACATAAACATGTAAATACATTTTTAAAAGGCAAATATGATCCATAAGACACAAAAAGACATAAAAATCCATATATAATATCATAATCATCAAAGTACATAGGCGGATGTGAGCGCCTCAAAAATATGACTAGTAACAAGTCATAGGGATTATGCCCTCAAAAAATATATACAAGTAGTGCTCTCGGCACGTGAAAAGTCTAGACTAACTAAGGTCAATGCCTATGGGCCCTATTGTAATGATCAACAACGTTTTCCAAACACCGAAACAGTCGGACCCATGTCCGTGGTGCCCCCACTACATGAGGCTGCATAGATGGTGGCAGATCCTCAATCTCTACCATAGGGACTATGCGGGTGAGCGAGGTAAAGTTTCACTCAACTCGTCTCAAAACCCTCTCAGCCTCACCAACTAGAAGCTCTCCTGCTACTGCTGG
>JZKD02S2143786.1:471610-485965 GCA_000966675.3 Picea glauca
GACCCATTGTACAATTCATCTAAGAATGAAACACTGAAAATAGAGGAAAAAGGGAAAACCTCATGGGAAAAACCCCCCCTCAAAGTACAATGCATAAAAAATGAAGAAGGAAAGAAAAACAATTGCGAAGCAATTGTGTCATTCACTCCAAGATGATCACGTAGTAAGTGGAACTTCTACTCTGTAAATGTCTTGGTGAGGATGTCTGCAATCTGTTCGACATATGGACAATATTGTAAATTGATGATCATGTCATGTACTAGCTCTCTGATGTAATGCATATGGATCTCAATGTGTTTGGACCGTTGGCGCTGCACTGGGTCTCTACAAAACTTGAGAGTGCTATGATTGTCACACCAAATGACAATCGAACAATGGAACTGAATGTCGAGCTCAATGAGGAAGTTTTGAAGCCAAATTTCATGAATAGTGATGTTGACTGCTCCTTTGTATTCGACCTTTGTTGACGATAAAGAAATTGTTGATTGCTTTTTGCTCAACCAACAGATGGGACCGAAACCCAAACTGAGCACGTACCCAAAAGTGGACTTGTGATATATGTTATCGCCAACCCAATCATAATCTGTGAATCCCATGAGATCTAATGCACAACATGTTGCATAGTGGATCCCATAACTAGTGGTTCCCTGAACATATATGAGGATACACTTGGAATCCTTCCAGTGTATCTCATGCAGCTCCTGCATGTACCTAGAAACTTTCCCTACATAATATGAGAGATCTGATCGAGTGTCAGTTAGATACAAAAGGCTCCCCACAAGTTGTCGATACAAGGTGTTTTCCACCAAAGGTGTATCCCCGCCATCCTCAAGATGTACCCCAGACAGAAAAGGTGTAGTTGTCGACTTGCAATCGATCATGTGGAATCTAACCATGAGATCCTTGGCATACTTAGTTTGAGATAGCTTAATGCCTAAAGCATCCTGACTGATCTCGAGACCAAGGAAAAAGTGAAGTGGACCCATATTCGTCATAGAAACCCTGTCATTCATAATGTTTTTGGCCACAACAATTGTTGAGGCCAAACTTCATGTGATAATGATGTCATCAACATATAGAACTAGGATCATCATAGAGTCTACGATTCTCAACATGTAGACGTTTGGATCCAATTTACATCTAACAAAATGTTGAGAAAGTAAATAAGCATCCATCTTTGCATACCATGTTCTAGGCGCTTACTTGAGGTCATAGAATGACTTTTTCAGACGGCATACTAAGGATGAGTTATGTATGAACCCCTATGGCTACTCCATGTAAATCTCCTCTGAGAGACCCCATGAAGAAAGGCATTCTTCACATCCATCTGGTGAACTTCATACCCTTTGGTTGCTGCAATGGAAAGGGTCAATCGGATGGAGTCCATCATTGCTACTGGAGCAAAGGTCTCATCATAGTTTATCTCGTGGATCTGCTGAAAACCTTTGAAAACCAATCTTTCCTTGTACCTGCTCATCTATCCATATGTTGCCTTCTTGGTCCTATAGACCCATCTGGATATGACAAGATTCTTGTCTAAAAGAAGCGAAACCAGATCCCAAGTCTGGTTATAGAGGAGAGAGTTATACTCTGCATGTATAGCGGCTTCCCAAAAGGGATTCCATGCAACCTCTACATAGGTCTGTGGGTCTGAAGCTAGATCCATGTAGAAATGCATGGGAATCATTGATTTGGTAGTTGTAAGTGCATGAGGAGGATCCTCAAACTGGGACCTCGTCCTCCTATGATTTGTTGGATCCCCCACAAGGTCACTTGTGTTGATTTTTCAATAAGCTAGGTTAAGCATGAAGTTCATTCCATTTTAGCATTTAACTATAACCATAAATGTTGCAGCAACCAAGATCACAACAAGAAGCACCATGCACAATAACACAAGATGTATCCTGGGAAACCCTTCTCAACAAGGGAAGAAAACCCAACCAAATCCTTTGCTATAATCCTCAAGAGAAAGACCTTCACCACCAAGATAAAACCTAGCACACAAGAGGGTGTTGAAACCCCAGAAGACTAGCGCCCAAGAGAGGTGTGCACTTTTCCCAAGAAGGTGTACTTGCTGAAATTTCCAAACTCACTTGAAATATGTGTTTCCTCAATGGGGAATTTACCTTTACTTATATTAACCTGAGCATGTCAACAAAAGTGTCTATTTTCACAACAGGGCCGACCTCACTAGCTTATAATATAATTAATATTAACCAGATTAATTATCTTTTAAATTAATTAGCAGTCACATTAAGGTGGGGCCGACCTGTACCCTTTACATTACAATTAGGGTTACGGGAAAGTCTGGCTCTTGGACAATATGACAAAGGATCTGATACACCCACTAGTGCTCATCCACTAGGGGCACATCCATAGTGATGTCCATATCTCTGGCTCACTACACTACACAACATAACCAAATCTTCACATGTTCACCTGTGCTCGTCCACAGACACGTCCACTCTACAGATCTTCTTTCCCACTGCCTCACACAGGAGAATCATCTGGAGTCTCTTGTCAACTTTGTTGCTTAGAGGAGGCTAATACATCATCTTCATTTATGTTCACATGACGATGCACCCAACGCTTGGGATTTCACACGTTCACCTTGTGCTCAGCCACAGGAATGTCTAACTCAGCAGATCACCTTTCCCACTAGATAATCATCTGGAGTTCTTCTCAACTCTCTGAATGGAGGACGTCATCTCTACGTTCCAACTCTGTCTCAAGTAGGAACCACGTACCCTTCTTAGTGGCTTTCTCTCAGGTTTGTAAGCTGGAGAAAGACTCACATAGCTGCAATGATCCACATCTCACAGGTTTGTAAGCTAGAGAATGTCTCACATAGTTGCAATCATCAACACTCCCTCTCAGCTAGGGAGGCATTCTTCATTATGCCCACTCTCACACGAATGTACTCTGAATTTTGTCTTGGTTGGAGTTATCAATACTCCCTCTCAACTAGGAAGGCATTCTTCACCAAGTTAGTTTGGTGAAGATGTATGAAATCTACTCATGTGTAGGAAGGTACTGCATGTGTAGGATTTTCCTTTGCATCATATCTCTGATATAAGGATATTTCATCTCATCGTGTTTCGATCCATCAAGAAACATTGGGTTCTCAAGGAGATTTACACATGGCTCTTGGTTATCATCATAGGATCCATCTCATGGTCAAGTAAATCTGTCAAAAGCTTGTGAAGCCACATTGCTTCGCACACTCGATGCTATATACTCTGCCTCAGTGGTACTCAAGGCCACATATTTTTGTTTCATGTTGCATCAGGAAACCATGGAAAACTTCACAGTAGAACATCAACCAGATGTACTCTTCTCGTCCATTGTGCTTTATGCTCAATCTAAATCAGCATATCCTACAAACTCAAGTTCACAATGGAGGCATATCTCGGGCCATATCCAACTATGCCTCGTATATATCTCATTACATATTTTGTTGTTGTCTAGTGAGTCTGTCTCGGTTGACTCATGAAATAACTAAGCACATTCACTGCATGTCATGAATCAAGTCTGGTGTTAACCAAATACATCAGTGATCCAATCAGTTGTGGATCAGTCTCGTCTGAAACATCATCAATCTTCTTCTTTAAATCCATCACGGTGGATTTTGCATTATATCATACTTAATATTTTCATTGTATATTTTCCTTGACTCAGGAAAATCTCATCGATCCTCTATCATACTTCTTGTCCCAAGAAGTAGTACATCATACTCAGATTCTTCATCTTGAATTCAGAAGTCAAGAATTACTTGTATCCAACAACAAGACTTTTTTAATAAGTCATCGGGATCAAGCTCTTGTCACTAACACTGTAATGATATAGGTTTGGATCAACAACACTCTTGCTAAAATCCAAACTCATCAAGAATCTATCTATCTGATATAGTTTCCAACTCATGGATGGTAGTACAGATGGAAGTGTATCGGGTTCACTGGATCAAGTGTCTCATCATAGACAACTCCCTATGTTTGTGAGAAACCTCTAGCTATAGATCTCGTTTTGTATTTCTCGACACTTCCATCTGCTGCATGTTTGATCTTATAGTTCCACTTGGAAGTTACCACAAACTTCCTTTATGGTCCCTGAATAATATCTTATACATCATTCTTTAAAATATACTAGTATTCTTCCATTATGGGATCTTGCCATACCTGTTCTCATGTTGCTTCTCTAGGACAAGGAGGCTCAACATCAATGAAGTGGCTCATGACTAAAAAATAGCTTGAAAATCTCTTTTGTTTTCTCGAGATGAGTCTTGAGAGGCTAGTATGTTTCTCTGCCTCTTGCAGAGTGAGTCTAGGTAGACCTTTTATGCCCTACTGCACTATCTCTAAACATATCAACTGAAGAAACTGGATCAACTGGAATAATGTATGTCTCCCTCTGAACTGTTGAAGGGGGAGAAGGTATTGTCTCACTATCAATCTCCATATGAGATTCTTTGGGTTTGTTTGAATGGTTATCTCTTCTTTAAGGACAACATCTCTGATTGTCTCGCATAATAACCAATCAAATATGGTTTGGACTCCCATACCAGGGATAATGGTCCAAGTCTTTGAGGGCTCCCATACTAGGGATTTATTCAAAAATACAATCAACTATAAAATTTGAAATCAATTGGTTTACCTGGTTTGTAGTCATGCTTTAATTTTTAGAGGAAGTACTTCTCCTCTCTCTTTTCTTCATTCTTTTGAGGTGGGTCTAGATCAATGTCAGTGGTGGAAGCATATTGTATTCCCTTCTTCCTGGTTGGACAATTTCTTGCATAGTGTCCATAACTGTCACATCTGAAGCACTGAATTTCTAAAACATCTCTTCTTTGATAACCTGGATTTGATGAAGACTTTTCACCTTTAAATGTTTACCTGAAATTTCTTTTGAATTTTCCTCCTTTCTTTGTATGAAGTGTGAGAGCATGATTTTCTTCTGAGGAATCTTCCACACCTCTATTTCTAAGACTAAGTTCTTCTTGAGCACAATTTGTCCATAAACAATCAAAGGTTGGTAGAGCTTCTCTTCCACTGATACTCTGAAGGAAAGGCTCCCACAATTTTCGAAGATTCTGGAGAGTGGTTAAGACAAGTTCTCTATCATACATGATTTCCCCAATGGTCTCTAGCTGTTATTTAATCTCTGATATCTTCATGAAGAAGATGACAACTGTGTCACCTTTTGTCATCTAATTAGTGCTTTGAAGTTGGCTCTTTAAGGTGAGAGCTATGAGAGTATTGTCACTTTCAAACATTTCTTTCAAAGCTTCATACATCTCATAGGATGTCTTCAGGTTTTCAATAGAAGGTAAGAGGTGATCTCTTACTGAATAAATAATTAATTTTCTTGCTTTGACATCTTCCTTTCTTATCTTTTTCTCTATATTTGTAGTTGTGGCTGGTAGGGTTTTAGTTACCACATACAAGAGGTCATCTTCTTCAAGGGTGACTTGAAGCCTTGATTTCCAGGAGTTGAAGTTGCTTGCTCCATCAAGTCTATCTTCTACTAATTCTATGTTCTTCATTTGATTGGTTTCTTCAAATTCTTGCCAACTGGATTTTGAAAACCTAATGATTTGGTTGGATTAGAAACCTTGGATTATATTGGACTTATGATTGCCAACAATCAACTTGATAGTGTCACAGGGATGCTTGTTGATTCAGGAGAACGTTTCTTCAGAAAGCTTAGAATTAATATTCCGCAGGAAATTTCGGCACCCTAGAAACCCTAGGGCCAAAAATCAAAATTTCTCAAAATTTCACTTTAGAGCTTCTGGAGATGCGATGGAGGAGGCCGTACTTTTTATATGCCAAAAGTGGCCCCAGTGTCCAAGTATTAAGGGTTGAATCACCACTGAAAGGAGGGTCGTACGGAATTTTCTGGAAACCCTAGAAAGGGTCGTACAATTCTGCAAAAGGTGAGCTGAGACTTGGTGGATGCTTGTGCAATGGTTTCTTTCAAGACCTATGCTCTGATACAATGTTGATTTTTCAATAAGTTAGGTTAAGCATGAAGTTCATTCCATTTTATCATTTAACCATAACCATAAATGTTGCAGCAACCAAGATCACAAGAAGAAGCACCATGCACAAGAACATAAGATGTATCCTGGGAAACCCTTCTCAACAAGGGAAGAAAACCCAACCAAATCCTTTGCTATAATCCTCAAGAAAAATACCTTCACCACCAAGATAAAACCTAGCACACAAGAGGGTTCTTAAACCCTAGAAGACTAGCGCCCAAGAGAGGTGCACACTTTTCCCAAGGTGTACTTGCTGAAATTTCCAAACTCACTTGAAAGATATGTTTTCTCAATGGGGGATTTACCTTTACTTATACTAACATGAGCCTGTCAACAGAAGTGTTTATTGACACAACAAGGCCGACCTCACTAGATTATAATATAATCAATATTAACTAGATTAATTATCTTTTACATTAATTAGAAATCACATTAAGGTGGGGCCGACATGTACCCGTTACATTACAATTAGGGTTACAGACAGGTCTGACTCTTGGACAATATAGCAAAGGATTTGATACACCCACTAGTACTCATCCACTTGGGGCACATCCATAGATATGTTCATATCTCTGGCTCACTACATTACACAGAAGAACCAGATATTCACACGTTCACCTATGCTCGTCCATAGGCACGTCCACTCTACAGATATTCTTTCCCACTGCCTCACACAGGAGAATCATCTGGAGTCTCTCGTCAACTCTGTTGCTCAAAGGAGGCTAATACATCATCTTCATTTATGTTAACATGACGATGCACCCAGCACTTTGGGGTTTCACATGTTTACCTTGTGCTTAGCCACAGGCACGTCTAACTCAACAGATCACCTTTCCCACTGGATAATAGTCTGGAGTTCTTCTCAACTCTCTGAATGGAGGAGGTCATCTCTACGTTCCAGCTCTATCTCAAGTAGGAACCATGTACCCTTCTTATGGGATTTCTCTCAGGTTTGTAAGCTGGAGAAAGACTCACATAGTTGCAATGATCCACATCTCATAGGTTTGTAAGCTGGAGAATGTCTCACATAGTTGCAATCATCAACAACTTGTTGCATGTAGGGTGGCATGTGACCAATTAGGCATCTGTTGTGGCTCATCATCTTCCGAATCAGACTTGAAGTTCAAATTTGAACCATGATCTAAATGAGTGGACTCATCATCTCTGATGTCTAGTGCAAGTGAAAGTGTAGAGGTCTCTGCATGTGGCTCCAATGGTGCATGCAAGGGACATTCCTCAAACTAGACAGTTCGCTCAATAATGAGCTTGTCCTTTGAAGGATCAATCATTCAATAACCCTTCACACCATCATGATATCCCACGAATATGCATGTGATACTTTGCAAATCTATTTCTTTCCTATTTTTAGAGGGTACGCGGGCCCACGCATGTGATCCAAATATTCAAAAGTGGGTGAATTTTGGTTTGTTATCGCTCCATGCCTCAAAGGGAATTTTGTCCTTGACATATTTGTGAGAAGATTTGTTTTGAATGTTGTTAGCATAGTTAAGTGCCTCATCCCAAAGCTTGGAAGGTAGAGACCATGCATGCAACATGCAAGTGGCCATTTCTTTGAGGGATCTATTATTCCTCTCAAATACTCCATTATGTTGCAGAGTGTAAGGTAATGTATGTTGTAGTTGTATACCAGCCTCTAAACAAAAATGTTGGACATCTCGGTTCACATATTCCCCCCCATTGTATGTTTGAAGGATTTGATCTTCCTTCTGGAGTAAGTCTTTGTGTGTGCTTTGAAGTCTTTGAGATGCTCAAAAACTTCGGACTTCTACCTCAAAAAATACACCCAAGTGTATCGTGAGAAATCATCAATAAATGTAAGATCGTACCTCGCCTTGTTGATGGATGGATGTTGAAAGGGTCCCATTAAATCACTATGGATGAGCTCCAAGGGAGAGGAGGCCCTACAAGCCTTCCCTTTCTCAAAATTCTCTTAAGGATGTTTGCCAAGAACACATCCTTGACAAACTCCTTTGGAAAAGTGTATGTCGGGCAAGCTTGTGACCATTCCCTATTGGCTCAGTCGCTGCATGTATTTGAAATTTAGATGACCAAATCTCTCGTGCCATAATCTACTATCATTATCAGCATGCGTCAATAGTAAAGCAAAATCAGATTTAGCAATAAACTTACTGAATGTATACAAACGAGACTGGTGATTTACCTCACCAACAACAATCTTTGAGTTATCATGCATGTCACATATGGTTATTGAATCAAGTGTGAACGCCACCCTCTTTCTTGTGCCAGAATGTGTTATCTGATAAACAAAGAGTAGATTCACAAAGAGTTTTGGAACATTTAAGAAGTTCTCAAAACTTCCATGTTGGAGTTCTACCCTCCCTTGTCCAGTGACCTCAATTGGGGTATCATCTCCCATGAGGATGTGAGGATCGCCCATGTTGTAATAGAAGATAAAACCATTTTATGATGCTACCATATGATGGGATGCCCCTGAATCTAGGATCCATGTATCAGGAGAGGAATGAATAACAATTAAAGCATGAGAGTTACCTCATTTTGTTGGTGCTTGATCTTCCAACTTCTTCTTGGAAGCCATGGGAATGTGCTCCCCAAGGTTGTTCTTCTGAAGTATTTGCACCACAGTAGTTGCACAATAGAAATTGTGTTTAGGTTCATGGTTGCGCCCAAATTTAGTGATTGCCAAGAAACACAAAGAACTCTAGAATATATTCAAGGAACTATCAAACATGGCTTGAAATATTTAATTATTGACAACTTCAAATTGGTTGTCTTTACTAACTTAAATTGGGAGAAATACATGGCAGATGGAAAGTCAACATCAAGACGCATGTTTCACATTGAATCAATGACAATTCCATTTAGTAAAAAGAAGTCGACTACTTCATTCTCTTCTACTCGACTACAAGGAAACAATTCTTGTGGAATTGTTTTGGTTAAGCATGTCCTAGAAGATATTGACTGGAAACAAATGGAGGGAACACCTTATACTGCAACAAAAATACATTGACATCAAACTGCATCATCACTTTATGTGGTCATGTGTTTTAACTAGTATGAAACTTGAGATATGATCTTAAATATGAGTGAATTAGATTGATGTTGATAATGCACCCATGCTCTATGCTGGAAAGTACCAAGTGCAAACATCCAGTGGTCATCTAAAGAAATTCAAACTAAGTGAAAAAACTGATTTTATGGACATTCATTGGCACCCCAATGAATAAACCATATGCAACTCAAGTTTGATGGTAATGGACTCATTTGGCCTAGATTGTTTGGAAAATAAAATATTGGGTTGCATTCGTTTACACAAACAATAAATATGCTATGCATATATTAATTCCTTTGGGACTAGTTGGACATATTTATAACTATATACTAAGTTATAATAGATCCCAATTTTTTCTACATCAAATTAAGATATTATCACTTAAATAAAGTGAAAGAAGAAACAATTTCCTAAACCAAATGAAGAAACTAACACTTTAATTAGAAGTGAATGAAGAAATTTTTCCTACGAAGAAGAAACTAACACTTAAGTGAAAGAAGAAAAAAGAAAAAACTAACTCTTAAATAGCTTGGAAATCCTACATTTTGATCACTATGCTTACATTTATGGTGTAGGATGAGGGTATTATTTATAATTTATTTTATATCTTAGATTCATATAGTGATGATTTAGGGCCAAATTTTAGAAGTACATTTATAAACATAGTTATACTAATTGAAGAGATGATAATTTATAGGTGCTTGAATCATATTAAAGTTGTGTTTATAGTTGTCAAGGACTCAAAGGATGGTAGTATTTGGGAAACCCCTACCCAAAATATAGTGTTAGTAATTTTTTTCTTTAATTTGAATTGGTATTAAATTAATTATAAATTACCAATCACTAGTTTTAATATGGAGTAAGTTTATATGTGGACAAGCCCAACCTCTTTCCAACGGAAACTCTTCCCCAAATCTAGTAGGAATTTCATTAGACATTACAATTCCATGAGTGATGGGAACTTTGACCATGGAACTTCTCCCTTGGAGATTTTGGCCCATTTTAAAGCGACCTGGATTGTCAAGATTTCAAAAAAATAGTGGATAAGGCAGAGAACTTTAACTCATGAGAAAGGTTGAGTTTTCCCACTTACTAACTCACTATGTTATAATAAATGATGATTTCTTAGATCATTAAGAGCCCATATGAAAAATAATTGAAACCTATTTTTTAAGTCATCCCCTGCATTTCAGGGATGGCAATGGAAGTTTTGAGCCCATCTCACTACCCTTGGGACATAGGAGACATGCTCCAAACCCTTAGGGATGCATCCAGGGAGCATGATATTAAAGGAACATCTTATCTTGAAACCATTTGGTGCAAGTACAACAAATTGAGTTACTTTTCCAATGGCACCAAATGGTACAAATACAACCGAGTGAAGCTAATGATAGTGAGCCTAGGCATGAGATCGAAATGGTGGTAGGCTTGGAAATCAAGCACTGCAAAAATGGACATGAACAAAAAGATATTGAGAAAACATCCTAGTGCTAAACTATTTCTTTAGACTTGGTCAACTAACAAAGAATTTTAAAAACACATTGCAATAACAAAAATTAGCAATTTTATTATTGTAAAGAATAATACTCCAAACTTATGCCAATGTTCAAGCATTAAGAAGCAAGAATTCAGATATTTCAATGACCTCACTAGATGTAGATGTCTAGAAGAATACAAGGTAATTCAAATTGCAATGAATTGATTAGATACATTTGATGGAGTCCAAAAAAAAAAAACTGATAAGGAGGCACAACTAAAGAATGAACTTCCACGAGTTGACAAAAGAATTGAATAATATAAAATATGATATATAATGAAAAATATGATTGATGATCTTTATTACATTATCGAGCTCAATATATAATAGCCCTCGCGACTTTTGTGGAACGTCATGACTTTTAGTCATGCTTTTAATACATTTTATTATTAATGATTAATTGTGATTTGTTTTTTTTATCTTTCTTTTTTATTTCTTTGTTCTTTTTATTTTATTATTATCTTTTATTATTAATTATTATGTGTATATTACATTTCCCTTCTTTTAAAACTTGCTTTGTTCTCAAAGCAATGGTAAGGAAGGATATAATTTGCGAAAATGCTATGTTTTCTTCCAGAAGATTTATCCATTTAATAAGATACTTCTTGATTATTTGTGAGGGTAATTTATTTTCCCTCGTGACAATAATGGTCTCTAACTTCAAATCTATTTTCCCTTCATCATCCAATATAAAAAGCATTGTTTGTGCCTTTTGATGTTGCCCTGAAGCTTTTTTTAGACATGATACATGAAAAACTTTGTGGATCTGACTTTTATCTGGTAATTCCAACCCATAAGCTACATGACTAATTTTTTTGTTGATTTGATATGGTCCATAAAACTTGGGAGCCAACTTATTCATTCCTTGTTGTTTAAGTGATAATTGTTTATAGGGTTGAAGCCTTACAAATACCCATTCTCCAACTTCGAACTCTCTATTTGTTTGGTGTTGATTTGCTTGTTGTTTCATTCGATTCCTTGCAACTGCTAGGTTTTCCTTAAGTAACTGAACAATTTTTTGACTTTCGACTAAATGATCCTTAACTGAAGTGATTTTTGTTTGACTTGTGGCTAACTCCTTCCAAGTCGAAAGTCCATATCCATAAAAAACTTGGAATGATGTCATTCTAGCAGATGTGTAATATGTGGAGTCATACCACCACTCAACAAGGTGCAACCATTGAAACAATTTATTTTGCTTGTCAGTAACAAAACAACGAAGGTACGTTTCTAGGCATTTATTAACAACCTTTGTTTGACCCTATGTTTGAGGATGGTAAGTTGAGCTCATATTAAGAGAGATCCCAATTTGTTTGCAAAATTCTCTCCAGAAATTCCAACATTTGGGACAATACTTGTCCCAAATGCTTCATATGTTCCTTCCACGTTTGGTTGTATACGAGGATGTCGTCAAAGAAGACTAACACATATTTTCTTAGGTATGGATGAAATAGTTCATTCATAGTTGCTTGGAAGGTAGTAGGAGCATTAGTTAGCCCAAAAGGAATCACCCTAAATTCGTAGTATCCTTCGTGTGTCTGGAAAGCGGTCTTGGCTACATCTTCTAATCTTACTCTAATTTGATAGTACCCTGATCTCAAATCAAGTTTTAAAAAATATCTGGCTCCATGAAGTTCATCCAACATTTCGTCAATGAATGGAATGGGAAATTTATTCTTGATTGATATCTTGTTTAACCCTCAATAATCTATGCACACTCTGAAAGAACCACCTTTCTTTCGTACTAACACCACTAGACTTGCATATGTAGTTCTGCTTTTTGTGATAACGACACATTTTAACAAGTCTTGGACTAACCTTTCTATTTTTGTTTTATGATGATGGGGGTATCTGTATGGTCTAACCTTGACTGGACTTGATCCTGGCTTAACTTCAATTACATGTTCAATTCTTCTTTCTAGTGGTAACTCCATAGGAAGGTCTTGAAATACCTTCTTGTGTTTTTGAATTAATTCTTGGATTTTTGGAGTCCTAGAGTTATCTTGTTCTGGTTCTTGTATGTCTATTTGATAGCAATGGATGAAATAAGGGCCTGCTCCCTTTCAGATCATTTTTTCCAACTGTTGAAATGATACAACTTATGTTTGGGGAGGTTGAAATCCATATAATTTATACCTTTGTGCTTGCCACTTGAATTTGATGGAATGATTTTGGTGATTGACCAAGTGCCCAAGGTTTGTAACCATTGAACTCCTAAAACCAAATCTACTCCTCCCAAAGGTAAGGTATAGAGTTCTGATTATAAATTGAAATCTTGTATTTGGAGTTTCACTTTATGGCATTTCCGTACTTTCTCAATTTTTTTTACCATCTACAACCATTACCTTCATGTCTAGAACTGAATATATGAATATTTTGAGTTTTCTTGCAATATTGATGTCGAGAAAATTATGGGTGCTTCCTATGTCGATTAGTACTGTAACATTATCATTTATAATATGTCATTTTAATTTTAGAGTTTGTGGTTGGCTAATGCCTATGATGGTTGCAAGAGATATCATTGGTGTGTTGTCACCTTCGAGGTCTAATGTGATCTTTTAGGGGTTCTTAACTTCTTCACTTTCTGATTCTTTTGAATCTGATTCATTATCTTTTTCAGCTTCACACGTATATAATTTTTTTGAGTTATCTTCTAAGCAACACATATGTCTCGAGTCCCATTTCTCTCCACAGCGTTTACATTTGTCTTTTTTTATTCTTTGGGCATCCAAACTTTTTTTATCGACTCATAGGTTTGGCAATATATACTTGTCATTTTCTGAATTTGTAGTCTGAGACATGTTCCTTCTTGAATAAACTTTGCCAAATCTTGATTGGCCATCTAGTTTGTCTTATGTTTCCTTTGCCTTGCGTCTTGTTATTTCAAGAGTTGTAACCTCATGCAATTTTAAATTGTCTTGGATATGTGACTTGAGACCACCTACGTAAGACTAGAATAATTGATTATCCGATAGTCCAAACACTCGTGTAATGAGGGCTTACCATTGATGCATAAATTCATCTACGTTGCCTTTCTTTTGTACCCTGGTGAGTTTTGAGAAAATTTCATTTTTGGAAATTCCATGGAATCTTTTAAAAAAATCATTTTTGAAGGAATTCCAATTGTATGACTGAGTTCTACCTTTCCAACATAGGTACCAGTTGTACGCACTGCCTTCGAGGTACATGGATGCATATTTAACCTTTTCTTCGTTTGTTGTAACATTATATATATGGAAATATTCTTCAGTCTTGTTAAACCACGCCACACATTGGTTATCGCCTCCATTGTATTTTGAGAGTTCTATTTTCGCTTTGGGAGGATATATCATTAAAGGTGGATATTGTGAGATTGGTTGGAGATTTGGTATTAAAGCGTAGGAGGGTGGTGGTGTGTTAGATGCGCTTGAAGCACTTGGTTGTGGTTGGATGGTTTGTTGGTATCCTTGGTTTTTTATAAGATTTAGAAGTTCATTATGTTTTTCTTCATGTTGTTGTGTTATAACAACCAAGCTTTGCTTCAATTCATTTATCATTTCTTGCTTTAAGTTGAAAATATTGTCTTTAAGATCTTATTTTAGATTGGCTATGCCTTGTCGAAATTCAACCCCGATTTCAGCAGTAATTTTTTATTTAAGGTTATACGCTAGATCTCGTTTGAGTGCCTCATTGTTGATCCTTATTTCTTCTATTAGCTCATCACGAGTTTTTTTGTATCTTCTTCTAGAG
>JZKD02S2143787.1:0-24027 GCA_000966675.3 Picea glauca
CTTTTTCAACCAATCCTCCAGCATCTCTAACGCCTTCTCCCATGGTGTGAACACCTTATCTACATGCTCTTATTTTTCTGGGGCATATTCTGATGTCTGCTCCATTTCTTCTTCCTCTATGAAAGTCAATGATTGTTTTCCTTCTTCTGTTGTTGCATATACAACACATTCTCTGGCCTCAATTGGGATGTTTGGTAGGAATATCCAAATTCCCCCAATGATCATAATACACCTATGATCTTCCTCCATCAACTCTCCTTACTAATATGAACTCTCAGTTGAGTTCATATTCTCTCCCTTACCCACTTGGAAAATTGGGATTTTTGTCCCTCCCTCCTGGCAATCTATGAGATTCACTAATCTCTCTCCATTGCCCACCTGCCAATTTGAACTTTCTTAACTTCCCACCTAGTAGTTTATAAGATCTCTGCTTGATCTCTTCTCCTCATCATCGCTGAGTCTCTTCCTAGCTTTTGGCTCACAGATATGAACCACTTCCTCTTCACCTCTGAGGCTTTCAACATACCTCAACCACACTCTCAACAACCTTTTTTGTTGTCTAGCCAACAATTCCTTGACTGGCCACTTAACCTTCTTCTTCATGGGCCACTCATACACCCAATACACCTTTTCATCCTACTAAATTTTAAATGCAATCTTCTCCATTCGTGCTCTTATATCACTGAGCTCTTTTTCCATCTTAGCCTTGCTTTTTTGCTGTTGGTCCTTACCTTGACCATGCTTCTATTTTGCAGTAGCCATCTCTCTTCCTTCAAGAACACAACTGATCCTTTGGGATAATCCCACCTGGTTGTCTATCATTTGTTGCACACCTCACAACAATCCGTGCTCTGATACCACAATGACATAGATTCCCCTACCTCTGCAGGGTCTACTAACCTCCCGGTCTAAGGATCGTTCTTAATTCTCTGAGCTGAAGCAACTCTTTCGATCCCTGTTGGAACCAAAACTAAAAAATTCCACAAGTCCTTATGATACTCCACCTGTGTGAACAAACATTGGGCATGAGTTTCCTTCCACGTGACAACTACCAATGACCACAGTCTAGCCAAAAGGCATTTCACATTTCATGATTTCAGGGCTTCTACGTATGATCCAACCTTGACTTATCGACTCCCAAACCTTCGAACTTTGAACTCCCGATGTTAGATCAATGGTCCACAGCCTCCCACGATCCAATGGTTCAGATCTCCCTTTCACGTATCGGGACTTTGGGTTTCGCAAAGTTGGAGGATTGCTCACCTCTCTTTTCCCAATTCCCAATTTCTCAATCGGAGAACCCTTCTAGGCACTAGCTCCTTTCCTCTATCCCCTGTTAACTTTGATGTTGTGCTACGACCTAGGGCCCAACTATTAAGTGTACAAGACTTCACGTTTCGTGAAGTCAAAAGACCTCTCACCTTAGATCTTTCGATCCCTGAAATCTCACTTGCATAAGATCGATGGCTCACAACCTGTCTCAATCCAAGGGCTCAGATCAATCTCGCGAGTTCGTATTTCACGAGTTCTCACAAGTCTTCCCTTTGACTTCCCTGTGTCATGAGTTAGTGAAATGTTGACCTGTTGCCACCTATCCTCTGATGATGGATGGTCCCGATGATTTTGGGACTTTGTGTCTTCACAAATCCACCCTCCTCCTATGAACTTTGAAGGAATTTAAACCTTGTGCACTTCCTCTGAATCCAACCACTGTTGGTCAACGCGCTCCTAGATCCTATGACTGAGATCTATTTCCTCTTGTGCGCTCTCTTGTGTGCCTGGACATGAGATTCAATGGTCTAGATTTCCTCCTCTGCAGCTGATCTAATGGTTGTCGATGCTCCTCCTCTTGAGCTTGAAATTTCTTCCTGACTTGGAAGATTTCCAACGTTTCAAAGGTTGTGTCTTTTGATTCTTCTTCTATGAGCTTGATGACTTGGATATTTTCTACATTCTGAAGATGTTGTCTCTCTTGAGATTTTGGACTGGGAATAATTCCACTCTTGCACACTCCTCATGCTATCTATTCTGAGCTTCTAGCTTACTCAGTTTCTAAGGGAATCGACCCTCTACTTCCTTAGAAGATTTATGGTGACCTCCTGGCACACTTTTGTTCTCGACCTCCTGATCTTTGGAAATTAAAACAAGTTCTCTCCGCACACACTCATTGTGCTTTGACTAGCATTCAACTGGTTATCTTTCAACACTTCGTCCGAGTGTTGGCATGGTGCACTCCTCACGCAGGTATTCCTCTAGAGTGTTCAACAACTATGTAACAACCCTTTCACTCCTTGAAGGGATATAATTTCCCTCTTGGCAACTTATGCTCAAGCACTCCTCGCTGAGCCAACAGAGTATTCAGTAACTCTATAGTGTCTCTTCCTGGAAAATTCTCTTGTCACAGAAATCGAAACAGAGTTCCTTCATGCACTCCTTGCACACGCTCAATGCCCACCTGAGAGAGCTTCACAGAATCCTCAACAATTCTATCTTCTCTCTGTGCCCTCCTCTGCATAGTATTTCCTCCAAGGTTTTCAGTAACCTTGAGGTTCTCCTTTGAGTTTACGATCCCTCTGGTGTGCCCTCCTGGAACATTCTTGCCTTAATTCCACATAACTCAGATGTGCACTCTTTGTAGTAGCTCACAGAGTCCCAACACTTTGTCATGCAACCCCTTGCATTAAGCCACAAAGAACCCAGACTTGAAATTAGAAACTCACAGACAATGAATTATGTCTATCCTTGCAAATGGAATCTAACATACATCTACAACATAAATGCATAAACACATAAAGATGACATTCACCAAATACACATAAACACACAAAGAATCTCATGCAGGAAAAACTGCTCTTTTGTATTAATATGAATGTCCAATTACAATATGGGTAAGCTTAGACTGTAATAGAGTCTTGACTCTCTATTTTCTCTTGTTCCTAACCTCCTCTACTCTAATCTCCAGAACTAACAAATTTGGATACAAATATCTTTTACAAAAGAGGGGCTCCTCGAGCCTTTTCCTCCATATACCTACTCTCATTAATTACATTGAATTACAATCAATGGTTGTCTAGTACGGATCAGATCTAGATCTCCTCAGCCTATCAAGCATTAAAGGAGACACCAAATATTGTCTGCACAATGGCATGGGTTTGTCTCTTCCATCCTTACAAACATTTAATTGTGTTAAATACAACTTGAAATTTAGAATGAGGATTGACGCCTCTTCCTCCTTGAATGCGCTCTTGAATGTGTTATCTAGTTGGTGCGTCATTGGGTTGGAGAGATGATCCTGCATCACCTATGGTGCTTGACAAAGTTCGATAGGACTAGGCCCATGGAACCCTTCACTACACTAAAAAAAGAACTAAGTTGTTCGAGACTCTGGGAGTTCGGAACCCCGGGGAGAATGAAAAATGCAACGTCCAAATGCGATGAAGGTGACCTGTCAAATAGGTAACTTGATAGATGACCGATGGCTGGTGGTCAACTACCTGTAACATGGGGTTTTTCCCTTGCTAAACCTCAATAATATTCTCAGTTGCATAGTGATGCGAGCCATATATTTGAAGGTATTTGGGGTCTCCCCTGACCAATGGATCGATGTCATGGTTAGTCTGGTGTTGACCACTTTAGGATAACAGAGGTGTTATAACACCAAAACCCCTGAATTCCAGAGTTTCCAAGTATTGTGGGTCGTTGATATTCAGATTCTTCGGGATCCCTCTTAGTCGTTGATCTGGGAACTCCATTGAGAACCCCTTCCAACTATTTGATCCACTAGTGGAAGGATTCGCGTGTAGAACTTTGGCGAAGTCCTACTTCAGGAGAAAAGGATTATTAAGCGGGTAGAACCCCCAAATGATGAACACATAAAGTAAAATGATTTGTTGATCTAAGGGAAATCAAGATCTCCCATGATCATTATATCTATATTGTGGTCAGCTCGACGTTTACCACTCCAGGAGAAAAGAGGATGTTGCACGGAGGATTCCCTGGATGTCAAAGTTACGAAGTAATGGAGGTCATAGACCTCTATATCTATGTGGAAACACCTCAACCATGAGATCTAAGGGGCATTGGAAGGTTGTCAATCTAGAGTGACATGGCACATTGACATCACCCAGGGTGACGTGGACCCACGTTCGACGTGCCATGTGTCACCTTGATTCATGCTTTTTGTAGACCCTATGTGACCATTAGAAAGTGAAATGTGTCACCTGTTGATGGGGCCATGTGTTATCTCTACCTTCTCGCGTGTCATACACTTGGAACATATCCGCTTGACCTATTAGCAGGTGGAGTACTCAGGACCCACCTGTCATTGCCTCTACATTTAATACACCATCATGTGTGAGGGTGGACCCTTCAGGAGCCTACGAATTTAGAACTTTGGGGGTTTGGGGTGTAGTATTTTATATGAGCCAAAATGGTTGAAGGTAGGATCCATGTGGAAATATTTTTGGATCCTTCAGGAGTTCGGTATTTCGGGACTCCAGAGGATATGCACATAGAAATAAAAAGGGGCATTCAACTTCGAATTCCCATAACCATGTACGTCGAATGAGGATGACGTCTCATTAGTGGATTTAAAGGTGGATGTATTTCCACCATAGATACAAGAGTGATAAGGAGCTTCAGAAATTTGGGGAAACTCAAGATGGTACGAACGAGACAAACTCACATGGGCGCCATGGGACCTTTGACCAATAATGCCTGAAGAAGGGTGTAATTTCCAATTCAAAGCTCATATTTGAGCAGGATGGTAGTTGTTAGATAGCTCTTGATGAGTAGGAGAGAACTCAAGATGATTAAAGAAAGCAGTATTATGATACCCCATCCCTAAAAAGGATACTTAGGGGTCGGGTGTGTTAGAAATTGGTATCAGAGCATGGAAACAACACTTGGACTTCTTGGGCTCACGAAAGAGTCAAGTGGTTTTATTTGTTAGAAAAAGTTTAAGGGAGATGGCATACTACCCTACCCTATCTAGCAGAGCATGATTTAGACATAGGCCTACATGGTCCAGAGAACGATAATAAGACTAGCTTACCAAGGCTAAAATGAGCCTACTGAGAGTATCACTGTCGTACGGAAATTATCTGCATAAGTTCATTCAGGTGAAGGATGTAGATTAAAATTTAGTTGGGCTTTTACCCAACAATATTGAATCATTCTACTCTGTGGCAAAGGAATCCCATCATTTCTTTTGGGAAATGATAGCCAATCCTACAGGAGTGTTATTATGTTGATGGGTACTAATAGCAAGGCTTGGATGTGAATGGATTGAAATGATCTATAGCAGTAATAATTATTGATTTAATGAAGGATTAAACCTTGTATATTTGTATGATCCCTCACAATCATAGGATTGATGGAAATGGTAAGGTCAATTTACTTGACCTATATTGAATGAAAATTGTTGCTGGAATAACCCAATAAGCAAGTAAAAAGGAACCCTATAGATTGAGAACAACCTTCATGAATATAGAAGTGAAGTGACAAAGAGAAAGTTCAAAAGATCATGGTTTTTCTAGGGGAGTGTGTATCCCTATTAAATTAAGGGTGTTTCTATGCAAGAGGAATGAGTCTGGTCACCATTCTATGAAAATGGAGAGCATGTGCAGCTCTCAGGTTTTGAAGGGAAATGAGAAATAAATTTTGTTTCTGGGTACAAGAATTGTTGGGCAATGTTTTTCTAATCAAGCCGATAAACAAAGCTTCAGAAATATGGAGTGATTGAGTGAGAAATCACAACAACCTCCCTTGCTTGGTGGATAGGAAAATAATATTCCATAATTCTTGTGGGAGGAGGAGAGTGACCTCCATCCCTAGTTGTTGTTGAACAAAAGAAAGAGTTCTAGGTGTGATGGTTAAGGCTTATCTACATTTGCATCATATCTTCTGTTTTTAATGAGAGTAGACAAAAACAACTAGAACCTCTACAAAAATTTTAAAAGAAAGAGATGGACCCTTTTCCCAAGACTGATTATGATCTAAAGAAACTATGGAGTTCTGTATTAAAATACTTAGTAAGTAACATACTTCAAAATTGTATTTGGGATTTAAGGAAATAGTTCAAATGTTATTAGACATTAAAATTTATTATAAATGAGGTAAAATGGTTAATTAAATGTTGATCCTGAATGTGGTAATGAAATTTTTGGGGCACTTCTAGATGCCCAATGGGTCATATTGACATCTAGTGGTGGATGGTAGTCATATATATATGGTTTGGTATACTTAAATAGTAGTGAGGGGAATCTAGAAAAGGATTTCCTTGATCGAAAGGTCTGCTGATCAAGACCATTTGTAAGCTAGATTGGTTGTTTTGTTACCTTGGGCATGGTTATAATTACCTAGAGTGTATTTATGAGTTGGGGAATGTTTTATGGAAGTTGAGGCAAGAGTGTTTTCTTGCTAGTTGTTATCGTATAGAAACAAAAACATAGTTATGATTATGTCTGTTAAACTACTAGGTGGATATCGTGTGAATGAATGTAAGTTCTCAATCGAGAGGGAAGCTTAATGTTGAGTATCTCTATGGAACTTGTCATGAGAATGGAAGTAATATCCTTGGGAGAAGGATATGGAAGTTTGATATGTCCATGAAGGACATGGAAAGAGTGCAAGAAACTTGCATGATGAATGTTTAGCTATGTCTATATATGCTTGAGTGCATGAATTTGATGCATTGTGAGGTTGTTTTATATGAAGAGTGATATTTAGGCCAAATAGATATGGATGAATGATATTGTGCAAGTGATGCACATATATGATGAAAGAGTAAATGAGAAAGGATGATTTGTTGTCATGATAAAAAGAAACATGATTATGCCTTTGAGGGAGTTAAATGATTTTGATGAAAAGATGTATGTGAGCTACAAAATATACCTAAGGTAGATACACATAGGCTTATGATTATGCATGTGGTTAAGTGCATCACAGACATAAGTTAACAAAACACAGAATATGTGTGGATAAATAATATGGAGCCATAAAAAAGATGCATGTTTATATTTGTTATGGAATATTTGGTAAACAACTGAAGCTAAATCAAGGTTGATGCTATCATAGATAGTGAAGGATATGCAATAAGGAAGTTTCATGTTGAAGGAGTTCCATGTGGAGGAGTTACTATGTGAAGACTCTGTTAGGAGAACCGAGTCACAACCTTAATGACTGTTGAGAATTGAGTAGTGGGATTATATATATATATATATATATATAATCCTAGATTACATTTTAAAACATCATGCATGAATGGAAGACTAACAAATGAATGTTGACCATTATGATAACTGAATGATAATGTGCAAAATGCAAAGGTTCATTATTCATTATGAAAAAAAACTTTTCTATTAAAGAACATTGATGTATCCAAAAGTTTAAGGTGATCCTATAAACAAAAGGTTGCTCAAGGAAAAGAGTAGGAAGATCCCAATAGGGAGAAAATTGCAAAAGCAAAGAAGGGAAAAGGGGGAACACTTTCCTCACTTAAAAAACTCGGAATTTCTTATAGAGTTGTAGGTATTAAAAGAGAAATTGTGGGAGAAATTACAACTGGAAAAAGGGAGAATGAATAAATAAACATATTTAAATGAATGGGCATGGTTAATCCGTGATAAGTAAAGGAAGTGAGGCCTTGGAAAATAACTCAGCTTAGCTGAAAGGCCAGGGCTATGTAGAAGGAGTTGGATGAGAGAAGAGTTCCTTCGCCCCTTCCTTATTGGTTATTGTATTTCTCTGGCACAAGAGATTCATTTACTGATAAAAGTAAATGTTTTGACACCATAGTGATGATGATTGTATGTCTGTAGAAACAATTGAGAATTGTTTGTGTTTCACTCATGGAAACATTAAAGATAATGCGATGAAGTGCATAAAGATATGCTAGGGCATATCTGAAATTTGTTTTATTGATTTGAGGGCTATGATACAAGAATTTTTATCTACATGATGATTAATATATTTTTGGTGTATGTGATGTGTATAAAGAAATTGGAGCTGTTGAGAAAGATAGTGGCCAATGATGGAAAACCTCAAGCAGAGGATGACTATGCGAAGGTTGTCATTAAAATATTGTTGAATGGAATTTAAAAGTCCCCATAAAGAACCATTGATGGGGTAATATCAGAGAGGGTGATAGAAGACAAAGTAGGTACAAAAATGTTCATACCTATGTGGTGTAAGGTATGAAGGAATTTTGTAGGAAACCCTTCTGAAAATATTTCATTATCATAAAGATATGAAAATAAATTTTGAGTGGTTGTTGTATGCTATCGATACCCAAGTAGTGTATGATTCAGGAAAAGAACTTGAATAATAGAGAGAGGAAGTTGATTCCAGCCAAAGATGAGTTATAATCCTTGCAAGAAAATGCAGGAGTAAAGAGTACCATGGGTACAATAACCAATCTAAGGAGATTGGGACTAAAGGTGCTCATAGTTAGCACATTGCATGGAATGCATTGAGGAAATGTATGTTTGCATGAGAGGACAGGAAATGGATTTATATTGAGGAAGGAGGACCTTCCACTACTCCACTTGGATTGTCTAGTCAATAAAGAAAGGAAAAATTGGGTGGCCATGAGTGTTGGCACCCTAGTTACTACTGAAGGAAGAATGCTTGGGCGCATTGAAAGGAAACTTTTAGTTTCATATGTACTGATTTGGGATCGTGATAATCCTGTAGCATGAAGCACATTCCTGCTACAATAATGGACGAGGATGATTAAAACTTCTGGTGAAGAGGTTGGTTGATCTTCAACACACCCTGACAAGGTGATTTCCATGAGTGTGGAAAACTTAAAAGGGTACACTAGGTATGGATGTGGCAATGGAGATTGGCACATTGATTAAAGTCATTTGCTATTTGAATTGCATTTATAAAAAAATGGTATGATGAAAGGATGCATACGTAAATAATGATGTTTCCTTTTGTGTTTTACCCTTGAATAGCTAATAATGAATTGGACTGTTAGAATGCATCGTTTGAAAATACAATGTGCATGAAAACTAACAATTTGTTTGGCCGAGGAATGTTGAAATTGTAGGAAGAAAGGGGGTCTTGGATATGGAATTGTTGTAAGCCCATAAGGAAGACCAATTACCTATTGAGATAAACTACTATGGGAAGGAAGGTCCCATACTACCAAATCTGGTTCTTGTGCATAACAAATATGAAAATAAATGTGGAATTTGGAAATATGTGGGTGACATATTTGTAAGAAAATTTTGAATTTGAAATCGATGATAATATCTCATAATTTATGTATACCTGTGGTACAGGTGAGACAAAAAATNTGAATAAATAAACATATTTAAATGAATGGGCATGGTTAATCCGTGATAAGTAAAGGAAGTGAGGCCTTGGAAAATAACTCAGCTTAGCTGAAAGGCCAGGGCTATGTAGAAGGAGTTGGATGAGAGAAGAGTTCCTTCGCCCCTTCCTTATTGGTTATTGTATTTCTCTGGCACAAGAGATTAATTTACTGATAAAAGTAAATGTTTTGACATCATAGTGATGATGATTGTATGTCTGTAGAAACAATTGAGAATTGTTTGTGTTTCACTCATGGAAACATTAAAGATAATGCGATGAAGTGCATAAAGATATGCTAGGGCATATCTGAAATTTGTTTTATTGATTTGAGGGCTATGATACAAGAATTTTTATCTACATGATGATTAATATATTTTTGGTGTATGTGATGTGTATAAAGAAATTGGAGCTGTTGAGAAAGATAGTGGCCAATGATGGAAAACCTCAAGCAAAGGATGACTATGAGAAGGTTGTCATTAAAATATTGTTGAATGGAATTTAAAAGTCCCCATAAAGAACCATTGATGGGGGTAATATCAGAGAGGGTGATAGAAGCCAAAGTAGGTACAAAAATGTTCATACCTATGTGGTGTAAGGTATGAAGGAATTTGGTAGGAAACCCTTCTGAAAATATTTCATTATCATAAAGATATGAAAATAAATTTTGAGTGGTTGTTGTATGCTATCGATACCCAAGTAGTGTATGAATCAGGAAAAGAACTTGAATAATAGAGAGAGGAAGTTGATTCCAGCCAAAGATGAGTTATAATCCTTGCAAGAAAATGCAGGAGTAAAGAGTACCATGGGTACAATAACGAATCTAAGGAGATTGGGACTAAAGGTGCTCATAGTTAGCACATTGCATGGAACACATTGAGGAAATGTATGTTTGCATGAGAGGACAGGAAATGGATTTATATTGAGGAAGGAGGACCTTCCACTACTCCACTTGGATTGTCTAGTCAATAAAGAAAGGAAAAATTGGGTGGCCATGAGTGTTGGCACCCTAGTTACTACTGAAGGAAGAATGCTTGGGCGCATTGAAAGGAAACTTTTAGTTTCATATGTACTGATTTGGGATCGTGATAATCCTGTAGCATGAAGCACATTCCTGCTACAATAATGGACGAGGATGATTAAAACTTCTGGTGAAGAGGTTGGTTGATCTTCAACACACCCTGACAAGGTGATTTCCATGAGTGTGGAAAACTTAAAAGGGTACACTAGGTATGGATGTGGCAATGGAGATTGGCACATTGATTAAAGTCATTTGCTATTTGAATTGCATTTATAAAAAAATGGTATGATGAAAGGATGCATACGTAAATAATGATGTTTCCTTTTGTGTTTTACCCTTGAATAGCTAATAATGAATTGGACTGTTAGAATGCATCGTTTGAAAATACAATGTGCATGAAAACTAACAATTTGTTTGGCCGAGGAATGTTGAAATTGTAGGAAGAAAGGGGGTCTTGGATATGGAATTGTTGTAAGCCCATAAGGAAGACCAATTACCTATTGAGATAAACTACTATGGGAAGGAAGGTCCCATACTACCAAATCTGGTTCTTGTGCATAACAAATATGAAAATAAATGTGGAATTTGGAAATATGTGGGTGACATATTTGTAAGAAAATTTTGAATTTGAAATCGATGATAATATCTCATAATTTATGTATACCTGTGGTACAGGTGAGACAAAAAATTTCTTTCTAGGAAGGACAGGTGAAGGTTGTCAAGATGGAAAGCATGAAAAAGGCTACTGTTGAGACATGAGAACTTTGTGGTGAGCCATAGAATATGTTGTGTTGTGGAAACACATGTCAGAGGGATGCCTCAATAGAGAAATTCTAAGGGACACCTTGACTGTAAGGCTCAATGAAGTATACAAAACTCTTCTTGCATGAGAAAACCCTAGAAAGGAAAGATGGATCACCCGAGGGACTGTATAATGAAAAGGGGGATGCCTGTGCCTGGGCCCAGAAGGTGAGTGACTGCAAGGAAGAAGGGAATTTGGTAATTATCATACACTATTGATTGGGATCATGCACACAATGGATATTTCAAGGAAAAATAGTGAGACGAGATAACAAGAAAACCATGTGGATGAAAATCCACGAACTGCACAGATAAGTATTTTGCTAGATTATGAAATTTTCCTCTTGAATTTTGCACCATGAAATTGTGATTAATATGCTTGTTGTTCAAGATTATTGAAGGAAGGTGACGAAGACCAAGAATCTATAAAGGACCTGGCCAAGAAATAGGATCAATATTCCTAAAGCAATCGAATGACAAAGGCATGACATGTGTTACTGAGAAAAAACACCAAGGACGATGTTCCTTTTTAAGGGGGAGGGGATTGTAACACCCCTATTTCCCCCAACTTGTAATTTATCATTAATTATGATTACCATGCTATGGAATGTGTATAATGTAAATGTATTATTTTTTATATTTCCAATGAATGACTGTGGGGGTGAAGCCTTGAAGTATTGTCCATGATATCAGTAGAGGAAAAGAATGAGAAAATTGTGGAGAGGGTTCATTATGTCAAAATGACCCAAATTTCTACTTGCTAAAATAATAAGCCTCATCCTGATCCCAAGTAGAAATCCATTAATGAGAAAGGGATTAGTGGTTGAATGAACCAAGTAGATATCGGTAGCCACCCACCTATTCCACTGGCTCAAAAATCAGTTTTACACCTTGGCAGTTTTTCGGGTTCCAACTTCTGGGGACATTTTGAGACCATAATTGACGTTTTTTTGGGGATTTAGGGCCCAAGTTATTTCTAGAGGCACTCACCTGGGCTAGTCAAAAATCGTTCTTCTCGGTTAGACATTTCCAATGAGATATCGTGCGCCTAAAACGAATATAGTATGCAAAAGTTACGACCCAAAGAAGTTGATGTACTAACTTACCCAAACGGGGCCCATATGAATTTTGGCACTTCATCTCCTAGGGTTAGGTTTTTGGATGTATAGGGATTTTGAAATTCCTGTTTATTGTAAAAATTTCTTGAGAGTGTCATTGTATTCATCTTCTTGCGAATGAGCGTAGCCGTCACATCTCTTCTCAGAGATAAGCTGCCACCATTCCAACAAGCTTGTTTTCTGCTGCATTTTACAGTTTCAACTTATTTCCTTAATTAATAGAAAACTAGTTTTACTGTATCTCTGTTATTTTTTTAAGCATAATGTAATAATATTTATTCATTTCATTCTACTCATAAAATCTAGATCAATGGTATTATGGCGATCTGCTCCTTGTCATCTTAATGCATGTCCCCAACGAGGTCAAGGTACAAATAATTGGGTCTCGAACTTGTTTCTCTTGAGGAAAAATCTCTCACATGCCCAAGTGACCTCTCATGGTAGGCGAAAATAAATATGAAGGGGCAGGAGATCCTTTCAAAATTTTGCTTGAGGAAGCCCACATGCAACAGAGGAACGAGATGATGGATAGTTTCACACAAGTCCTTAGGAAACTACCAATAGGCGACGTGTCTTCCTCGAGCGGAGGTGCCACCCCCTTCAATGTAAAAATAAACTTCTATACTCCTATATTTTAAGGTCATATAGACGCATATGTTGTAGAAAAGTAGTTGAATCTACTAGAAGGGTATTTTTCTATCCATAACTTTCCGAATAGAGAAAATATTACTTTTGCACTCCTCAAAGTCGTTTCCCATGTCAAATATTGGTGGGAAACTTTATGTGAGAAAAAGGAAACATAGGAACCCTCATTATTTACAGTTACGTCCACCTGGGAATCCTTCAGGGATGCTATTAAGGAACAATACTACCCTGTTAGAATTTATGAGGACTTGTATACCAAATGGACCACACTGTGGCAAGAAAGAGACCAAGCAATGCAAGAGTTCACAATTATATTCCATACCTTGCGCACCAAGTTGGGTATCAAATATTCAGAGCAACATCAGGTGCTCAAGTATAACGGTGCTCTACATAGATACATCCATATCAAAATGGAATTTTTGGACATCTCATCCTTGGGCGTGGCCTATCGATATGACATCAAAATTGAGCAGAAGCTCAAAAAAAAGATGTGACAATTTGGGTCTGGTAACCCTTCATAGAAAAAGCCAGGAAAGGGTGGCCCCAACCCATAGAATAAAGGACAGAGAAAATATGGACAATATCAGGGAAAGTAGTCCAAGCTGTAAGAAAATAAGGACACCGAAAAGATAAAGAAATATACCGAGAAGTGGTGCGACTTCCATAAGATCCCTTGGCATAACATTGTTGATTGTCGCTCAAAGTAGTCGTTGGTGGCCGAAGTGAAAGCCTCTGAATCAGATGCAGGTTCTGACTTTGAGTAAAAAGCAGAAAGGGGAATATGGATCATTGACGCAGAACCCAGTGCCACCATTTCTACCACCAAGCTCCATCCTAGTGAACTAGACGAGCCAGAATAAAGCGAGTGCATCTTCCATTCACAGATGTGGTAAAAGGCACCCTGCTGCATTTCATCGTTGATAGCGGTAGATAGAATAACCTCATCTTAGTAGAGGTCATCAAGTGGCCAGCCCTGTCAATAATGCCACACCCACAACCCTACACCATTGGATGGATCTCCCAAGGAAGCGATCTCCGTGTCAACCAACAGTGTCGAATGTCGTACGACATCAATCCCTTCAAAGACGAGGTATTGTGTGATGTTTCTCCTCTCGAAGTTTGTAATGTTCTTTTGGGCCAACCATATTTATGGAAGCATCATGTTGTATATGAGTCTAGGCCTTGTAGTGTCATTATCACTTTGAACAGGAAATTGTACAGGATACCTGAGGAATTCCCTCCTAGTGTTATTTCCTTGATCTCTACCAAGCAATGCAGGAAGGTAATATCTCAGACAGGGAAGTTTTTCTTATTCATGTTTCACTCTCAGAATGAGTGAAAGATCCCAACTACATCTAGGTTCTCCATGGTCGACCTCTCCACACAACATAATAAAGTAGATAAGTTCATGGAAGGATACTTAGATATCTTCTCCTCACCTATCGGGGCACCTCTTCACTATCAGGTCAAGCACCCCATCGATCTGACCCCCAACACACCACTACCCAATGGGAAAATCTACCATTGCTCTCTATTAGAGAATGAGGAGATCAAGTGGCAAATCCAATAGGGATTAAATTGCAAAATCAAAGAAGGGAAAAGAGAGAATACTTTTCTCACTTTAAAAACTTAGAATTGCTTACAGAGTTGTAGGTATTAAAAGAGCAGTTGTGGGAGAAATTACAACTGGAAAAAGGGAGAATGAATAAATAAACATATTTAAATGAATGTGCATGGTTAATCCATGATA
The DNA here is from genome assembly GCA_000966675.3 of Picea glauca. Lineage (NCBI taxonomy): Eukaryota > Viridiplantae > Streptophyta > Pinopsida > Pinales > Pinaceae > Picea > Picea glauca. Next base: position 14,657 of record JZKD02S2143787.1, read on the forward strand.
ATTAAAGGCAATGAGGCCTTGGAAAATAACTCAGCTGGACTAAAATTCTAGGGCTACATAGAAGGAGTTGGAAAAGAGAAGAGTTCCTTCACCCCTTCCTTGTTGGTTATTGTATTTCTCTGGTATAAGAGATTCATTTACTGATAAAAGTAAATGTTTTAACATCATAGTGATAATGATTGTATGTCTGTAGAAATAATTGAGAATTTTTTGTGTTTCACTCATGGAAACATTAAAGATAATGCGATGAAGTGCATAAAGATATGCTAGGACATATCTGAAAAATGTTTTATTGATTTGAGGGCTATGATACAAGAATTTTTATTTACATGAAGAATAATATATTTGTGGTGTATGTGATGTGTATAAAGAAATTGGAGCTGTTGAGAAAGACAGTTGCCAATGATGGAAAACCTCAAGTAGAGGATGACTATGCGAAGGTTGTCATTAAAATATTTTTGAATGGAATTTAAAAGTCCCCATAAATAACCACTGATGGGGTAATATCAGAGAGGGTGGTAGCATCCAGAGAAGGTATAAAAATGTTCATACCTATGTGGCATAAGGTATGAAGGAATTTGGTAGGAAACCCTTATGAAAATATTTCATTATCATAAACATATGCAAATAAATTTTGAGTGGTTTTTGTATGCCATTGATACCCAAGTAGTGTATGATTCAGGAAAAGAACTCAAATAATAGAGAGAGGAAGTATATTCTAGCCAAAGATGATTTATAATCCTTGGAAGAAAATGCAGGAGTAAAGAGTACCATGGGTACGATAACCAATCTAAGGAGATTGGGACTAAAGGTGCTCATAGATAGCACATTGTATGGAATGAACTGAGGAAATGTATGTTTGCATTAGAGGGCAGGAAATGGATTTATATTGAGGAAGGTGGACCTTCCACTACTCCAATTGAATTGTGTAGTCAATAAAGAAAGAAAAAATTGGGTGGCCATGAGTGTTGGCACCCTGGTTACTACTGAAGGAAGAATGATTGAGTGAATTCAAGAGAAAATTTTAGCTGCATATGTACTAATTTGGGATCGTGATCATCCTGTAGCATGAAGCACAGTCCTGCTGCAACAATGGACGAGGATGATTAAACCTTATGGTGAAGAGGTTGGTTGATCTTCAACACACCCTGACAAGGTGCTTTCCATGAGTGTGAAAAACTTAAAAGGGTACACTAGGTATGGATGTGGCAATGCAGATTGGCACATTGATTAAAGCCATTTTCTATTTGAATTGCATTTAAAAAAAATGGTATGCTGAAAGGATGCATACGTAAATATTGATATTTCCTTTTGTGTTGTACCCTTGAATAGGTGATAATGACTTGGACTGTTAGGATGCATTGTTTGAAAATATAATGTGCATGAAAACTAACAATTTGTTTGGTCGAGGAATGTTGAAATTGTAGGAAGAAAGGGGGTCTTGGATATGGCATTGTTGTAAGTCCATAAGGAATACCAATTACCTGTTGAGACAAACTACTATGGGAAGGAGGGTCCCATACTACCAAATCTGGTTCTTGTGTAGAACAAATATGAAAATAAATGTGGAATTTGGAAATATGTGGGTGACATATTTGTACGAAAATTTTGAATTTGAAATCGATGATAATATCTCATAATTTATGTATACCTATGGTAGAGGTGAGACGAAAAAGATCTGCCTAGGAAGGACAAGTGAAGGGTGTCAAGATGGAAAGTGTGAAAAAGGCTATTGTTGAGACATGAGAACTTTGTGGTGAGCCATGATCACCCTAGAATATGTTGTGTTGTGGAAACACATGTCAGAGAGATGCCTCAACACAACAAGTCTGAGGGATGCCTCAACTGTAACACTCAATGAAGTATCCAGAACTCTTATTGTGTGAGAAAACCTTGGAAAGGAAAGATGGATCACCCAAGGGACTGTATAACAAGGAAGGGGATGCCTGAGCCTGGTCCTAGAGGGTGAGTGACCGTAAGAAGAAGGGACTTTGGTCATTAGCATACACTATTGATTGGAATCATGCACACAATGGGTATTTCAAGGAAAAATAGTGAGACAAGATAACAAGACAACCATGTGGATGAAAATCCATGAACTACACAGATAAGTATTTTGCTAGATTATGAAATTTTCCTCTTGAATTTTGCACCATGAAATTGTGATTAATATGCCTGTAGTCCAAGATTATTGAAGGCAGGTGACGAAGACCAAGAATATAGAAAGGACCTGGCGAAGATATAGGATCAATATTCTTGAAGCAATTGAATGACAAAGGCATTACAAGTGTTACTGAGAAAAAACACCGAGGATGATGTTCCTTTTTAAGGGGGAGGGGATTGTAACACCCCTATTTCCCCCAACTTGTAATTTATCATTAATTATGATTACCATGCTATGGAATGTGTACAATGTAAATATATTACTGTTTATATTTCCAACGAATGACTGCGGGGGTGAAAGCTTGAAGTACTGTCCATGATATCACTAGAGGAAAATAATGAGGAAACTGTTGAGAGGGTTCATTATGTCAAAATGACCCAAATTTCTACTTGCTAAAATAATAAGCCTCATCCTGATCCCAAGTAGAAATCTGTTAATGAGAAAATAATTGGTGATTGAATGATCCAGGTGGATATCGGTAGCCACCCACCTATTCTACTGGTTCGAAAATCAGTTTTCCACCTTGGCAGTTTTTCAGGTTCCAAACTTCTGGGGCCATTTTGAGACCCTAATCGACGGTTTTTGGGGGATTTGGGGCCCAAGTGATTGCTGGAGGCACTCACCTGGGCCAGTCAAAAATAATTCTTCTCAGTTAGACATTTCCAATGATATATCATGCACCTAAAACGAAGATCGTATGAAAAAGTTATGACCCCAATAAGTTGATGTACTAACTTACCCAAACGGGGCCCACATGAATTTTGGCACATCATCTCTTAGGGTTATCTTTTTGGATGTATAGGGTTTTTGACATTCCTTTTTATTGTAAAAATGTCTTGAGAGCCTCATTGTATTCATCTTCTTGCAAATGAGCACAACCATCACATCTCTTCTCAAGGATAAGCTGGCATCATTCCAGCAAGCTTGTTTTCCGCTACATTTTACAGTTTTAGCTTATTTCCTTATTGAATAGAGAACTAGTTTTATTGTATCTCTGTTATTTTTTTTAAGCATATTTTGATAATCTATATTCATTTCGTTCTGCTCATAAAATCCAAATCAATGGTATTAGAGTGATCTTCTCCTTGTCATCTTAATGCATGTCCCCAAAGAGGTCAAGGTACAAAGAATTGGGTCTTGAGCTTGTTTCTCTTGAGTGCAAAATATCTCACATGCCCAAGCGAACTCTCATGGTAGGAGAAAATAAATATGACGAGATAGGAGATCCTTTGAAAATTTTTCTTGAGGAGGCCCTCACGTAACAAAGGAACGAGATGATGGATAGTTTCATGCAAATCCTTCAGTGGCTACCAATAGGTGACGTGTCTTCCTCGAGCAGAGGCGTCTCGCCCTTCAATGTAAAAATAAACTTCGATATTCCTATATTTTAAGGTCATCTAGACGTGAATGTTGTAGACAAGTGGTTGAATCTACTAGAAGGGTATATTTCTGTCCATAACTTTTCGAATAGAGAAAATATTACTTTTTCACTCCTCAAAGTCATTCCCCATGTCAAAGGTTGGTGGGAAACTTTATTTGAGAAAAAGGAAATAGAGGAACCCTCATTATTTACAGTTACATCCACCTGGGAATCCTTCGGGGATGCTATTAAGGAACAATACCACCCTTTCAGAAGTTATGAGGACTTGTATACCAAATGGACAATGTTGCGGCAAGAAAGAGACCAAGCAGTGCAAGAGTTCACAATTATATTCCATACCTTTCGCACCAAGTTGGGTATCAAATATTTTTAGCGACATTTGGTGCTCAAGTATAATGGTGCTCTTCATAGATACATCCAGATTGAAATGGAATTTTTGGACATCTTTTCCTTGGGCGTGGCCTACCGATATGACGTCAAAATCGAGTAGAATCTCAAACAAAAGATGTGACAAATTGGGTCTGGTAATCCCTCATAGAAAAATCCAGGAAAGGGCCGCCCCAACCCAAAAAACAAAGGAAAGAGAAAATATGGACAATATCAGGACAACTAGTCCAAGGTGTAAGCAAATAAGGACACCGGAAAGACAAAGAAATATACCGAGAAGTGCTGCCACTTCCATAAGATCCCTTGGAATAACAATGTTGATTGTCGCTCAAAGTAGTCACTGGTGGCCGAAGTGAAAGCCTCTGAATCAGATGTTGGTTCTGACTTTGAGTCAAAACCAGAAAGGAGAATATGGATCATTGACGTGGAACTCAGTGCCACTATTTCTACCACCAAGCTCCATCCTGGTGAACCAGACGAGCCAGAATAAGGCGAGTGCATCTTCCATTCACAGATGTGGTAAAAGGAACCCTGCTACATTTCATTGTTGATAGCAGTAGCTATAAGAACCTCATATTAGTATAGGTCATCAAGTGGCTGGCCCTGTCAACAATGCCACACCCACAACCCTACACCATTGGATAGATCTGCCAAGGAAGCGATCTCCGCATCAACTAATAGTGTTGAATGTTGTACGAGATCAATCCCTTCAAAGACGAGGTATTTTATGATGTTTCTCCTCTCGAAGTTTGTAATGTTCTTTTGGGCCAATCGTATTTATGGAAACATCATGTTGTATATGAGTCCAAGCCTTGTAGTGTCATTATTAATTTTAACAAGAAATTGTATAGGATACCCAAGGAAGTCCCTCCTAGTTCTATTTCCTTGATCTCTGCCAAGAAATGTAGGAAGGTAATATCTCAGATGGGGAAGTTTTTATTCTTCGTGATTCACTCTTAGAATGAGTGAAAGATCCCAACTACATCTAGGTTCTCCATGGTCAACCTCTCCACACAACATAAGAAAGTAGATAAGGTCATGGAAGAATACTCAGATATCTTCTCCTCACCTACCAGGTACCTCTTCACTATCAGGTCAAGCACCCCATCGATCTGAACCCCGACACACCACTACCCAATGGGATAGTCTATAGTTTCTCTCTGTTATAGAACAAGGAGATCAAGTGGAAGATCCAAGAACTGCTCCACAAGGGGAACATTTGTCCCATGCCATCACCTTACGGGAGCCCAATTGTGATGGTACAAATGAAAGATGGAACCTGGTGACTCAGCATTGATTACTGGGCTCTGAATAAAATCACAGTCAGAAACTAGTACCTGATTCCTTGAATCAACGACCTCCTTGATCAACTCATGGGGGCGAAATAATTAAGTAAGATTGATTTGAAGTTTGGCTACCACCAGGTACCGATAGAACAAACAAATGTATGGAATACCACCTTCAAGTCAAAGGAATGTATTTTTGAATGGTTGGACATGCATTTTGGTTTGAAAAATGCTCTAGCCACTTTCGTGAGGATGATGGATGATATCCTATGACCATTCACCAATACTTTTGTAGTGGTGTATCTAGATGACTTTCTCATTTACAACAAGACTTGGGTAGAACACTTGCAACATATTCAACAGGCTCTTCACACCCTGCAACAACACAAGCTATATGCCAACTTGAAAAAATGCTCCTTCGGCATGGACAAGGTCCATTACCTGGGCTACATCGTTGATCAACATGGAATACATGTGGATCTAGCCAAGATCCAAGTCATCCATGACTAGCTTGCCCCAACCACACTCGCTGATATTCAAAGCTTCTTGGGCCTTGCCAATTTCTATCGCAGGTTCATGTTGGGATTCTCCCATATTGCATGGGCCCTCAGCCAAATAACCAGGGGTGGTTGTAAGGAGAAGATTGTTTGGGGCTGGTCCCAACAATAAGTGTTCGATGATTTGAGGCAACATTTGTGCTCAAACCCAGTACTTTCACTACCAGACCTACAACAACCCTTTGTGATCGAGACAAATGCCTTAGACTATGTTGTGGGTGACGTTCTCACTCAACACGTCCACCCCATGGCCTATCATAGTGAGACACCATTATATGTTGTTCGTAAGTACCCTACTTATGAAAAACATATGTAATCCATTGTTCAAGACTACCGCTAGAGGAGACAATACATTCTTGGGAAGGAGACAGTCATCCACACTGATCATAAGCCACTATAGTTCATGCAGACACAAGGAAAATTCCATAATGAATGCCATCAAAAGTGGTCCACATACTTGCGTCAATTCCACCTCAACATCAAGTATAAAACAAGAAGAACCAATCACATCACTAATTTCCTGAGTAGACTACTAGTCACAGCACTCCCCATGGTGCTATAATCTTGCGGCCATGAGACCTGTGGATGGCCCCAACTCTATGAGACAGATCCAAACTTTTCCACCACCTACCAAATGTTGGGCGCAAACACAATTGTCGATAATTTCCATCTTCATGATGGGCTGCTGTGCCATCTGGGACATATCTAGATTCCATCAAGTGAGTGAGAAAAGATGATCTGGGAAGCCCACTAGAGTTAGGTGGCAAGACACTTTTGCATTTAAAAGACAGTGGCAATGTTGCAACAACATTTCTACTGGCCGAAACTTCAATAGGATGTCATCAAGTATATCAGGTCTTGCACTACCTGTGATATTGCCAAACCAACCACTAAGAAACAAGGACTATACACCCCTCTACCTACTCCTGACAAGCCATGGGAATCCATCTCAATGGACTACATGTCGAGCCTTCCATCCACCAAGCGGGGAAATGACTGTGTTTTTGTGGTTGTTGATCGCTTTTCTAAGATGGCGATTCTGGCTGCCTGGAACAAGAGTATCACAATAGAGGCCATTGCCAAGATATTCTTTGAACAAGTCTGGGTACATTTTGGACTCCCACAAACCATTTTATAATACTGGGATAGTCACTCAGTACATTCTAGTCGATCCTCTGGTCATTGTTGGACATGAAGCTCACCAAATCCACGACCTTCCACCCCTAGATAGATGGAAAATCGAGGTCATAAATCGAATTATCATGCATATCCTTCACATGTATAATTCCAATCATCCCCACACATGGGATGAGAGTCTTCCCTATGTCCAACATAGCTACAACCGATACCTACATAGCTCAATTGGCCATAACCCCTTTCGGGTGGGGTTGGGATTCCAAACATTGGGCCCCATGGATGTTGCAGTACCCATGGAGACCACTTTGATCAACTCATCCCCTGCTCCACTAGAAGTTGAAAAAGCCACCCAATTCATTTATTGGATCCAACACATCCACCAACAGGCTCAGGGTATTCTACATAAGTCTAATTCCAAGTAGAAGCAGTGCCATGATCATCATCGGGAGCCACATAAGTTTCAATTGGGTGGAAAAGTTTGGTTTCAATTGCAGAAAGAACGCTTTAAAGGGCCCCATTGGAATCTTCTCCCACTCTATTATGGGCCATAGACCATCACTAAGGTTGTGGGTGGTAATTATTTTGAGCTCAACATTCCCCCTTTCCTTGGCTGCAACCAGTCTTCAACATGGATCTCCTTCGACCATATTTCCCACCATTATTGGACACCATAGAGATAACAAAGAATTTGAAACCAAGAGAGCTCAAACTTGACTTCATGCAACAAGCATCTAGTGATCAGATTGTGGACACAAATATCAAGGGCAATCGACAATAAAGATCCAACTTTATTGAGTCGTCAAGGCAAGGCAGCTCCTGCACCAAGGCAAGTGGCTCACCCGGGGCTAAATTTAATAGAAATTTCCTCATCTGATGGGGGAAATAAACACAATGGAGACCATTACTTATTAAGGAGGGAGGATTGATCCAGGTGGATATCTATGGTCACCCACCTATTACACTGGCTCAAAAATCGATTTTCTAGCTTGGCAGTTTTTCGACAGTTTTTTGTGTTCCAAACTTCTGAGGCCGTTTTGAGGTCCTAAATGACGTTTTTTGGGGATTTGGGGCCTAGATGAATGGAAAAGACACTTACTTGGGTTAGTCAAAAATCATTCTTCTCAATTAGACGTTTCCAATGGGCTATCGTATGCCTAAAATGAAGATCGTATGCAAAAGTTACGACCCCAGAAAGTTGATGTACTAACTTACCTAAACGGGACCTACATGATGTTTGGCGCTTCATCTTCTAGGGTTAGGTTTTCATATGTATAGGGGTTTTGACATCCCTGTTTATTGTAAAAATTCCTTGAGAGCCTCATTGTATTCATCTTTTTACGAATGAGCACAGTTGTCACATCTCTTCTCAGCAAGCTTGTTTTCCACTGCATTTTACAGTTTCAGCTCATTTCCTTATTAAATAGAAAACCAATTTTACTGTATCTTTGGTATTTGTGTTAAGCATATTTTAATAATCTGTATTCATTTATTTATACTCATAAAATCTGGATCATTGAACAATCAACTACCCTAATGAATGGAAGCATGGAGGGTTTGGCTGGGGAGATAGAAAAATGTTACCCCGAAGTACCACAAAGGGTAGTTTTTCTTGCAGGCCCAGAATGACCTGAGTTTCCTTCTGACAGAAGGAACATGATAGGTCCAGAGAATTCCCGAGGAGGAGAAAGTGACACCGATGTCCCCTGCCTCACAACCCGTAGGTCATAAGGTCCACGTCAGCACAGGATCTTTCCTTCTTTTGCTGGCCCGAAGAACTCTAAAATAGTTCCTCTATTTCCCTATCGAAAAAATCTTCACCCACAGCAAACCGTTCACTCTCAAAATATCACGAGTTCATGAGCCAAAGATTCCAACTCTTTCTTTCCAATTTTATGATACTCGAACTGGCGATACGAGTATGGCTCCTTTCCTTGTCAGCACCCTCCCCACATGTAACCAAAGGCTAGCGCCTAAATATCAGTGCCTCTCGCAACTCACAACTTTGTGAGTTCGTGAGTTGAACTCTCGTGCCCTCCTGGTGCAATCTCTCAAGACGCGATAGGTCAACACTGGGTTGACTCCTCCCTTGACGCTTTTCTCTATTCACAACCTTGTAGGTTGAAGCATCGAGCCTTCACACTCTTATTCCACGAATACCCGAGATGCAAGAATTCAACGGAGTGTTGACTCCTTTCTCCGAGCAATGCGTGTCCACATGAACCTTGGCTCTCGACACTTGCGACTTGGAGTACCCAATGCTTGGGCTCTCACCCTATGAAATTCCAAATTAGTGAGATCTCTCGATCTCTGCCACCTGTCCTCCTCAGATGGATGACTCCTGGTCATCTCGCCACTTCGCCGCCTCTCGTGTCCTCGCACTTTGTGACCCTTGATACCAAGTTCTCATCCCTTCTACTCACGAACTCCTGACATGTGATGTGCCACCTGTCCTCTTTTCG
>JZKD02S2143809.1:23871-44586 GCA_000966675.3 Picea glauca
GGAACCTTGATTGAGAATGTTTGTTTGTGCAATAATATGTGTGGAAGTGGACCTAGAAAAGGGCTCCCAAAAACTATAACTTTGTCTTTGGATAATTGGACTCATTTGTAGAAACTTGACTTAAAAGGCTTCCTTTTAAATGTAAATCTTCTCATGAGTATGGGCATTCCACCAAATATTGCAAATAGTCTATGCTTGTGCAATCCCCGCCTTGAAACATCAATCAATGACAACTGGTCAAGAAGAATAATGGGAAGATGTTAGGATCTGACCCTAACCCCTCTTAGTTGATAATTAGTTAGTATGATATATTTTCCATGTAATAAAGGCTGACATTAGTTAATAAGGCCTATTAAATAAATGAGAACAAGTCAATGTAAGAAGAACTAATAGAAGTTTTCACTTCTAGAAAGATATTCCTCTAGAATGTTCTTTAAAAGATAGAATTCGTATAAATAAGAGTAGGAGGTATGAGAAAGCTTGTCTAGAGGAATATTGTAAGAGAGCTCTGCTCATTTTGGACTTTGTCCCCTCGAAGAGGCAAGTGAACAAAGATTTCCCGGTGTTATCAATATAGTGTTTCTGCTTTCTGTTGAATGTTTTTGTTATTCTTGGGGTATATTCACTTGTTGTATTATCTGTTTCGGGTTAAGCATATAACAAGTGATATCAGAGCTCTTTCTTGGAAGGAATTGTGGGTTAAATTTTTTCAGGGTAGAGACGTATTTCAGTGTCTTTAAACTACAATGATTTGTCGTTCAATGCATAAGTTCGCGGTCGAGGAAGCATACATGCAGGAAATACAAGAGGTTTTTAAGCTCACATTGTTGGACACCCTTGTAACCCTTGTTGGCACCCCTTCAAGTGGTAGCACATTAGACAACACATGTATATGGACTGGCCTAGTTATCATGAAGCTCGTTGTAGATCAACCAATCAACCGTCTGACTGCTATAGTGCCACTGAGAATAGAACTCGGGAATATACTCTCTAGTACTTAGGTAATCGGGTAGTATGACTAAGGGTGCAATCTAGCCTCCTTAGATGGTACCCTGAGATATTGGGTTGAGTACTATTGTTCGACCCCACACGTATATCAAAGAGCTATAGCACAGGGAAAATCCTTGTCTCTAGGAACCCTGAAAACCCTCACCCTTGGGATGGGAAAAAAACAAAAGAAGAACAAATAGGATCCATTGTTGTGCAACCTTTCCTCATGCATTATGGTTGCAAAATTACTACACATTTTTTCATGTTAAGAATTTGGGCATTTTGACACTGCAATATTATTCAGATTGAAGTATAACTCCACAGGAGTAAAATAAAAAATATATATATAGTGGTCCCACCGACACCCTTATTTGGGACCTCTACCATTGGATTCCTCTCCTTGTCCCGATTGCAATGGTACCTATCAATTTTAATCCTTCTTTTTCCATGGACTCGATCCCCCTTCTCGACACCCTCATTTGGGGACCTCTCCCATTGGATTCCTCTCTTTGTCTTGGTTGTCGTGGTACCTATCATTTTTTAGCCTATTTTTCTCGTGGACCCGACACCCTTATTTTCCACCTAGCCCAACGAACTCATTATCTTGTGTTGATCGTTGAGGTATCATTCTACCTAAGCCTCCACAATGGCCCCTACCACCCTCACCTATAACCAGGAAGAGTTGGACACTAAGGTAACCAAAATGTTCAAGGAGATGGGACAAAACACCCAGAACCTGCACTCCCTCACCTAGAACCTAAAATCCCTCAACCAACAACTCCAAGACCTTTTGACTCACATCAAGGGTAAGCACCCTGAGTACCCCTTTGAGGCTACTCATTTTCCCATTATGAGAATACTCATATCTCCCATTCCCCTTGGGGTTCTCCAAATTCATGGAATAAGGTGCCCAAAGTTGAGATGCATATATTTGATGGTTTAGACTTAGTAGGGTGGGTATCCCAAATGGAACACTACTTCTCCCTCCATGATATTTGGGATGATGAGACCAAAATCCATGTGGGGTTTTTGTACTTAGATCAAGAATGCTAGCAATGGTGGTAATAACATAAGAAATGTTATTCAGGACATCCAAATTGGACCATGTTCACCAAAGCAGTTTGTGCCCATTTTGATAGGGAATCTCATTTTTTGGGACAACTAACCAAGCTAAAACAAACATGGTCAATAACAGACTTCATCACAACATTTAAACAATTGGCTATCAAAACTGAGGGCTTATCTGCTGAGTTTTATCTTGAATGTTTCATCAATGGTTTAAAGGACGCCATTCAGACTCATGTTTGCATGCACCATCATGTTACATGGTTGCAAGCATGCCAATTAACATTGGAGGTTGAGACCACTCTTCATGCCCAACCCCTTCGTTTTACAGTGCCCAATCGCCCTTGTCCAAGGGCTACCCCTGCCCCGACCCTAACTTTGAAGGTCCAAAACGTATCTCCCACAAAAATGGTTGAACGTCAGAAGCAAGGACTTTGCTATTACTGTGATGAAAAGTATTCGTCGAGACATAAGTGTCATGAACAAAAGTTCTTCCAGATTGATGGGCCAACTTCCACCTCCTCATAGGACATAAGATTAGATGAGGCCCCAGACTCCAAGGACACGCAACCAACTTCACATAGTTCAGATCCAGTCACACCGCATGTGGAACCAAAGGAATGCGTCATATCTTTCCATGCCTTCAGAGGTATTTCTGCTCCACAGACATTAAAAATCAAGGGCTACATCAAACATGGGTCTATCGTGATGTTGATTGATAGTGGTAGCACCCATAATTTTATCCATCGTAGGGTCGTTGATGATGTTAATTACTTTGTTAGACCAGTTTCTAATTTTCAAATTCTCATAGCTAATGGTGGTACAATGAAATGTGGGGTTCGCTATGAGAATGTCAAACTCCAAATGGGGGATTATAACCTAAAAACTCGCATGTTTTACATTTCCATGGGTGGTTTTAATATTGTCTTGGGTGTTGGATGGATTCACACTTTAGGACAGATTACCATGGATTATCAAGAGTTATATATGAGATTTACTCAAGATGCTCACACCTATACCATCCAAGGCCTTCAAGTTGGCTCCCAAAAAATTATCAGTTCTCACTGGTTAGAGAAACTCCTGAATAAAGGCCACCATGGTGTGATTTCTCAACTTAATGTCATCTAGGTATATGATCAATTGTCTCCAACAATACATCCTAATCTGCAATTGGTCTTGGACAAGCACCATAGGGTATTTGAGACACCCACTGAATTACCCCCCTCCCAGGGTGAACATGATCACAACATCCCTCTCCTTCCAGGAAGTCAACCCCTCAATGTACGCCCCTACCGGTATCCATTTTCTCAAAAAAATGAAATAGAAAAAATAGTGTAGGAATTATTGGAGGCCAGTGTAATTCGCTCAAGTACCAGCCCATATTCATCCTCGGTTGTGATGGTATTAAAAAAACAAGGTTCTTGGCGCATGTGTCCAGATTGAGAGCCCTTAATAAATTGACCATTAAGGATAAGTTTCCCATTCATGTCATTAATGATCTGTTGGGTGAACTCCAGGGTGCCTATTTCTTCACCAAATTATATCTTCGCTCAGGCTATCACCATATTCGAATGAATGAAGCAGATATTCCGAAGACCGCTTTCCACACTCATGAAGGCCATTATGAATTCTTGGTAATGCATTTTGGACTGTGCAACGCTCCATCTACCTTCCAAAGTCTCATGAATAAAATCTTGAAGCCCTACCTTTAGAAGTTTGTTATGGCTTTCTTCGATGACATCCTCATTTACAGTCGTACTTGGGATGCACATCTACACCATGTGGACAAAGTACTCCAATTGTTACAGGACAATCCATTGTTTGTCAAAAAGACCAAGTGTTCGTTTGGGGTGAGCGAGGTCGAATACTTGGGACACATTGTGTGTTGGGAAGGGGTAAGAGTGGACCCCCAAAAGATTCAAGCTATGCAGGATGGGTTGAGACCCACAACCTTGAAACACCTTTAGGTTTTCCTAGGCCTCACAAGATACTACAGGAAATTTGTCCACAGTTATGGAAACATTTCCCAGCCATTGGCAACCCTTGTTAAGAAGAATGCATTCCATTGGACACCTACAGCAGAGCAAGCCTTCACATATTTAAAGCAGGCCATGTGCACTACCTCCGTCCTGGCAGCCCCTGATTTCAACGAAACTTTTGTTGTGGAATATGATGCTTCAGGCACTAGTATTGGCACAGTTCTCACCCAAGATGGTAGACCTCTTGTTTTCACTAGCCAAGCTTTGAGTGGCCACAAATTGGGAAAATCTACATATGAAAAGGAAATTATGGCCATTCTCCATGTTGTGCACAACTGGAGACCATATCTATTGGGACGATGTTTTCAGATCAAAACATATGACTATAGTTTGAAGTATTTCTTAGATCACAGGTTATCCTCTCCAGAACAGAACGAGTGGCTGGCCAAAATGTTGGGCTATGATTATGAGATCATATATAAAAAAGGCAAAGTCAATATAGTGGAAAATGCATTGTCAAGACATTATGAGGACGAAGCTTCCCTCTTTCTCTTATCATTACCAATTCCTAATTGGATTGAGGAACTTCGACAAGAGTGGCTCATCCACCCCACTATATCACAGGTAATTCAATGACTGCACGAGGATTCTAACTCGCACACTGGCTACACTTAGAAACACAATATCCTCCAGTATAAGCAACTTGTCATTTTCTCTCCAACATTAGCACTCAATCCCAATATCTTAAATGATTTGCATTCATATGCTATCGTTGGTCATGTTATCACACAAGTTGTTGGTTGGGAAAATCCTGATCCAACCACCAATTGACAACAACTTTGAGAGCACCTACCCACTGTCACCTTAGGTAGATATTCCCATCACTTTAGAGGTGAGGTAGTCACCTCAAGGAGGGAATCCCAGTAACCTGGGGCGGATTGAGACGAAAAATGTGATGTATGAATGGATGCCCCTATAGGTCAGGTTGCTAAATGGAAAACAAAGCTTGTTAATGAGTCTTGAGAATTGCTTGAGGTTGCCAAAGCTTTGAGTGACCTGCAAAGAGATGATACCTGCCCGAGACACAAGGAAAACCAAGTATACAATGCAATATATCAATTGGAAAAGAAAGTTAATCTTGTTGTCCCTAATAGAAGTTGTTAGTAACAATATATATCAGCAATGAAATGACACAATAAGTTGCTAAACAAGTGCTAGAAATAAAGTAAAAGATGCAAGAGTTAAACTAGCTAAATACTAGTGAAACTCAAGATTCAAAGACCAAGATACTAGCATAAAAAGGTAAGGCTGTTGTAAACACTTTCTGAAGCAATATAAATCATCCTTATGGCTGTAACAAACAACTTATTACAGCAAGAAAATCAGCCACTAAAACCCCCTCAAAATTTGCCAAAAAGTGCGCTAGACCTAATAGTTCATATGTGCAAACTTTGAGAAAATTTCAATGGTTGATTGAAGAGTTATTGAGGAAGTTAGATTAGGGTTTAGTCAGCCCTAATGGATGAAGATAAATTTTTGTAACAACAGCAAGAACTACCCCTTTAGAGGGGACTCCCTAGTGGCTGAGAGGTGCTCTAGGCACAAGAAACAAAACCCAAATCGCAAAAAGTTGAAATGACTGAAAATCATGTTTCCCAATGTAACTATTTTATTTCTTCAATGCAAAATATTCAGATTAGTGCCTTTAAAATTGGGTGAATGGGATCCTTAAAGCACAAGTTGGATCAACAACAACCCTAGGTGTGTAAACCCTCTTACTCCCCTAGGGTATGCCAACCAACTTTAGGGTAAATCTAGGAGGGTATACACACTTGTATTTCTCCTAGCAAACCTTGCAAAAAAGAAAGACTTCTAACCTTAGCAATGAGGTGAAGAAATGATGGAGGGTGTATCTAGCATACTCCTTCCTAGGGTTTCCACCAACAATAACCAAAATAAGCAAGAAATAAATAACATGTGCATATTTTTCCTTACCTAATCCAAGAAAATGAGATATCAAACCCTAGTTTGCCATGCAATATTCATCCAAGAGCCAAGAGATCAAGTCTTTAGGGGGTGCGCATCACTCCTCCTCAACCATTCACCAAGAGACATTCACCAAAAGACATTTCACAAGAGAGAAAGACCATAATCACCAATAATAGCGAAAATTTCATCCAAGTAATTCTCACAATGAGAGAGTTATGTTATGAAATGAGATTCACATGATCTCTATTTATACAAAATTTTTAAAACATAGTTTGCCCACTTAATTAGGGTAAAACATAAGATAAGGGGTCAACAACCCTTATCTTACCCCTTTACACAAATAATAATATTTAATTTACACTTTTTCATATTAGAAACCCAAAAACAAGACGATGTCACCCCTTTAGGGGGACGTTTTGACACTTTTCCAAGTCGTTGGAGAAGAAGGTGGAGGTTGTTGGGGCTCCTAGAGCCTCCCCTTCATGTGCCAAGGTCAATCCATGTCTCGTCCAATGAAATCATGCCAAGTGTCAATGAGAAACAACTCCACCACCACCAAGCCTATCCCTAGGTGATGGCAAGCCCCAAAAAGTGACGTTTTTCCCCTCCTAGGAAAGTTGCTTGGCATGTGAGGGATAGGAAATGTCATCCAAGGTGTCTTCTAGCCCTCCAAAGGAAATTCAATGTGATCCGACATGTGGGCCCTTGGCATCCAACCTGTGGGATTCAAGCCCCATGGAAGACCAAGCTAGGCTTGTTCCTCCAAAATTGTCCACGAAACAAGGTCCTGCAAAACAAAAGGGTACGCCCTCCAAGGATCTCAAGTCAAATTTTCATGGCAAGTGAAAACCACATCTAATAAACAAGGCACCTAAACATGTGCATCAAAACTACCTCATCAAATTAAACAAGTGCTCAAAGGCCCTATACAATTGACCAAGTTTAGGTATGGGAGGAGTGTCATAAAAGTCCTATTGGGTATACCAAAACCCTCAAGTAGGGGATGATCCCAAGGATGCCCCTTCAAATTCATGTAGTGGATGATGAGGTGGATATGGGTTTATAATTCATAGGTCAATGAGTTTCATGACATATAAGGGCTCGTATTTTCTCATTTATGGGTTCCTTTGTAGGGGGCATAGTGCACCTTCTTCTTCAATGCAACCTTTTTCCAAGCCCATTTATTGTCATTTATTAATTAATTAATGACCAAACATGTGTGCACTCCCAATAGTGAATCAATTATCTTGGGGGGCAGTAACACAATGTCACTTGAAAGAAGAGGTCCACAAAGTGCCACAGGGGTAACCATCAAAGCGTTGTAATGCACTAGTGTTAGTCTTTCATTCAAGCGAGATATTTATTATGTGTTTGATCTTTTGCAGGCCTTCAATTCTTTTAAGAGAAGCATTTGATCGTTCTCAAGACCTGTCTGGGTGAGAATCTAGAAGGTTTATATTTTAGGCTTTTATCTTTTTCTAGCCACCATCCCCCCGGGCCTTCAACCCCTTCTTCCCATGAAATGAGGTACATGCCCTTCTTGGGTCACTAAATTCAAAGGGCCTAGAAGAGGGAAATGTCATGGGAATGTAATGAGTGGAAAGTGATAAGTATGGTCAGGAATGGTGCGATGACCCCTCAAGGGATCCCCAGTTGCATCCCTTCCCCAAAAGTTGGCCACTTACTAGGAAATCGATGACACCCACCAAGGTGAAATAGGGTCAAAAGTATAATGTCCAAGGAGGCGTTCTATAATCAAAAGCAACTTCAATACAACATGATTAAATGCCTCAAATATTAGGGTGATTACCTGCTACAGTACCTAACTTGTATCGCATGGAGCAAGACCCAGGTGCCTTCTGGAAGCTAGCTGGTGTGGTGGATGCCCTGACTATGGATCCAAACTGTGGTGATATAGCGGGCTTCCATATGTGGAAGTGGACACTGCTATCATGTGGTCTCTCGGCACTCCATATATGCAACCTTAGAGCCTCAAGACATCATCTCCTTAGTTATCTCTAGGAGTTGAGGATAACATATGGCTCCTACTTGGGGACATGTACTCGTCGTAGGGTGCATGAGAAACACACCATATCCTAGTTAACATGTTCCTACACACATTGAAACAACAAACTCGTTAAGTGTAGGATGGCTCACTCATCCTTTGTCCATATAATAAAAAAAAATGACAACTAATCTAGAAAATATTTTTTTTGTTGCATTTTTTCATATATATGATGAAAAGAGAAACATGTAAATCAATAATGCAAGTAGAGAAAAATGAAATATGAAATGCATATAAACTAACATGAGAAATCAAGATGAAAATGCAGGGAAAGTAAGATTACCTACCTACTTACCTAGGGCCTTGGGGCCCTGAAGATCAAGTGATAAGTGATGTCAGGTGAAGTCATAACCAGTGCAACCAATTGATCATCCCATCAAAGTATCCCCCCCTGTGCTTAATTATGTAAAACAACAAAGATAACTCAACCACATAATGATCATGAGCATAAATAAATATATAATCAATCGTGAAACGAAACTCATGGAGATGGGTGGGAGAGAGGAAATATTGTTGGGAAGAATATCCGCAACTCTGATCATCCAAGGAATCCTGCTTGAAGTGATAACCACAAGCTCGATCAACCCATCTCTGAATAGGACTATCGTATATAGACGACAATTCATCTTCATTCATGCATAAAGATCCACTGCTTGTTGAAGATCGAGAGGAGATGAGAGAGTGGAAGAAGACTGCATGGCTTCCTAAAGAAGAAGATAAGAGGTAAGGGATAACCTCATGTCTAGAGAAAAACTCCTCCCTCGAATTTAGGAAACATCGCTTCTTTATCTGTAAATCCCCACCAAAAGTCTCAATATGAAAGTACTTTTGTTTGGTAGTGTGGACCTCAGAGTGCCCTGGGTTGGCCACGACCTAGTTTCTATCAAATTCTAAGCACAATGGCTAAAAATCCTCACAGAATAAATATGCATCACAACCCCCAAGGGATGGAAGAAAATCATCATGAAAATGCTGTGTCAGTTCATCCTCGAATAAACAAAACAAATATGTAACTATATCATCATCAGGATGCCAAACATCTGAATCATACATGCATGAAGACCAATCCTCTGAAGATGAAAACTAAACCCCTTTTCCTCAAGATTCACCCTCAATGTCGTAAATGGGGTCTCTATCAAAAGTGAAACGAACAAAATCCCATCTACGTCTCCTATTATGTATGAAAGTGTCAATATGGTCATCAACCATATCTAAGGGTTCTTTCACAAGACCATCAATGTGACTGAAAATGATCGTCTCTTTGTCTTCGTGTGTAGGAAAAATAGAGGTTAGGGCGACTTCAACTGGATTTCCAGATTCTTCATCATTGAGACTAGTTGCTTCTTCAACTTCATGCATAGGAAGAAAGAAAGGCTTGACAACCTCACCTTCATCAAGCGAGAGAAAAGATAAGGATATCTCAACATGTTGTGACTCGCCATAATTCTTCTTTCTTTTTATGTACATGCCCCTCCATCGCCTCTTCATCACAAGGGGATTGATCCTTAATACAAAGTGCTTTGTTTTCCTCCTCTCAATAATAGTTTTCACATCCAAGGGCTTCTCTAATACTTCTTCACCTACAAAGTCATGGAATAAAGTGTCATTAAGATCTTCAAAAGGATTACAACTCATCACATTCTCTTCTTGATGTGCAGGAGGAGCATATGAATGAATGTCTTCATCAAGTGGAAGGGAATATATGAGCACTTCTTCGTCAAATGTATCGTCCAGATATTGAACAAGAGAAAACTCATTAGGATCTTCTTGGTAACTTTCTTTAGATATCCGTCCTTCAAGCACTTCTTCATCTTCAAGGGATAGTTCTTCGACAGATTTTTGAAATAACTCTTTTATCTTATTCATCATTTCCTCAGCATCTTTACTAGCAACCTTTTCCTTTTCCATCTGTAAAAGTTCCCTCCTCGAGGCATAAACAGTTCTAGATGAGGTTTCATCCCAAGGTGCCATATTTCCATTGATTGAAAATACACTTCAATGGAGTCGCCAAATGAGATCAAGGCTCATCAAAGGATGGAAAGGGGGAAACAAGGAAAGGTGGGTTTTGGGAAGATGGAGTCGCCATACGAGCTTCAAGGAGAACTCATGAAAGGTGGAAAGGAAACATCCTTTAGGTGGAGTCGTCAGGAAATTTAGGGAAAGACCTTGGGATAGCTTGCCAAAGTGTCGTTAGGGTTCAGAAGAGGATTCAAAATCCTCCCCGACAACAGTGCCAAAATGTTATTGCACAAGTTGTAGGTTGGTAAAATCCCGACCTAACCACCAATTGGTGACAACTTTGAGAGAACCTTCCCATTGTCACCTTAGGCAGGTGTTCTCGTCACTTTAGAGATGAGGTAGTCACCTCAAGGGGGGAATCTTGGTGACCCAGGGCGGATTGAGATGGAAAATGTGATGTATGAACGGATGCCCCTATAGGTCAGGTTGCTAAATGGAAAATGGATCTTGGTAATGAGTCTTGAGGATTGCTTGAGGTTGCCAAAGCTTTGAGTGACCTGCAAAGAGATGATACCTTCCCGAGACACAAGGAAAACCAAGTATACAATGCAATATATCAATTGGAAAAGCAAGTTAAGCTTGTTTTCCCTAATATAAGTTKTTAGTAACAATATATATCAGCAATGAAATGKCACAATAAGCTTCTAAAAAAGTGCTACAAATCAAGTGAAAGAYGCAAGAGATAAACTAGCTAAACATTAGTGAAACTCAAGATTCAAAGACCAAGATACTAGCATAAAAAGGTAAGGTTGTTGTAAACACTTTCTGCAGAAATATAAATCCACCTTATKGCTGTAACAAACAACTTATTAMAACAAGAATATCAGCCACTAAAACCCCCTCGAAGTTTTCCAAAAAGTGCGCTAGGCCTAGTAGTTCATGTGTGCAAAATTTGAGTAAATTTCAATGGTTGATTTAAGAGTTATTGAATAAGTTAGATTAGGGTTTTTGCATCCCTAATGGCTAAAGATAAATGTTTGTAACATCAGCAAGAACTACCCATTTAGAGGGGATGGCCTAGTGGATGAGAGGTGCTCTAGGCACAAGAAACAAAACCCAGATTGCAAAAAGTTGAAATGACCGAAAATCATGTTTCCCAATGCAACTATTTTATTTCTCCAATGCAAAATATTCATATTAGTGCCTTTAAAATTGGGTGAATGGGGTCCTTAAAGCACAAATTGGATCAAAAAAAACCCTAGGGGTGTAAACCCTCTTACTCCCTAGGGTATGCCAACCAATTTTAGGGTAAATCTAGGAGGGTATACACACTCGTATTTCTCCTAGCAACCCTTGCAAAAAAGAAAGACTTATAACCTTAAAAATGAGATAAAGCAATGATGGAGGGTGTAACTAGCATACTCCTCCCTAGGGTTTCCACCAAAAATAACCAAAATAAGAAAGAAAGAAATAAAATATGCATATTTTTCCTTACTTAATCCAAGAAAATGAGATATCAAACCCTAGTTTACCATGCAACATTCATCCAAGAGACAAGAGAGAAATCCTTTAGGGGATGCACATCACTCCTCCTCATCCATTCACCAAGATACATTCACCAAAATACATTTCACAAGAGAGAAAGACCATAATCACCAAAAGTAGTGAAAATTTCAGCCAAGTACTTCTCACAATGGGAGAGTTATGTTATGCAAATTATGAGATTCACATGATCTCTATTTATACAAAATGTTTAAAACATAGTGTGTCCACTTAATTAGGGTAAACCATAAAATAAGGGGTCAACAACCCTTATCTTACCCCTTTACACAAAAAAATGATATTTAATTTACACTTTTGCACATTAGAAACCCTAAAACAAGGTGGCGTCATCCCTTTAGGGAGACGTTTTGACACTTTTCCAAGTCGTTGGAGAAGAAAGTGGAGGTCGTTGGGGCTCCTAGAGCCTCCTCTTGATGTGACAAGGTCAATCCATGTCTCTTCTGGTCAAATCATGCCAAGTGTCAATGAGCAACAACTCCATCACCACCAAGCCTAGCCTTAGGTGACGTCAAGCCCCAAAAAGTGACATTTTCCCCCTCCTATGCAAGTCATTTGGCATGTGAGGGCTAGGCAATGTGGGCCCTTGGCATCCAACCTATGGGCTTCAAGCCCCATGGAAGCCCAAGCTAGGATTGTTCCTCCAAAACTGTCCACCAAACAAGGTCCTGCAAAACAAAAGGGTACGACATCCAAGGATCTCAAGTCAAAATATCATGGAAAGTGAAAACCACATCTAATAAACAAGGCACCTAAACATGTGCATCAAAACTACCTCATCAAATTAAACAAATGCTCAAATACCCTATATAATTTACCAAGATTAGGTATGGAAGGGGTGTCATAAAAGTCCTATTGGGTAGACCAAAACCCTCAAGTAGGGTATGCTCCCAAGGATGCCCCTTCAAATTCATGTAGTGGATGATGAGGTGGATAGGGTTTTAGACTTCATAGGTCAATGAGTTTCATGACATACAAGGGCTCGCATTATCTCATTTATGGGTGCCTTTGTAGGGGGTGTGTTGCACCTTCTTCAATGCAACCTTTTTCCAAGCCCATTTATTTCCATTTATTAATTAATTAATGATCCAAACACGTATGCACTCCCAATAGTGAATCAATTAGATTGGGGGGAAGTAAAATAGTGTCACTTGAAAGAAGAGGTCGACAAAGTGCCATAGGGGTAACCATCAAATCATTGTAATGCATTAGTGTTAGTCTTGTTAGCATCGCCATTTTTCAGTTAGAGCTAGTCTTAGTCGAGTCACGGTTCATGTGTCAAAGTGTGTGAGGTCAGGTACCGAACAACGAATGGGTCGAAGTCAACAAATGGCTGATTGGACCTTGGAGTCGGGAAGGGACGTCAAGATCAAAACATGTGTAAGTGGTAAAGGTCTTTTCCCAAAGAGTCGGGTCCTATAAGAAGAAGAGGTTTTATGTTCCAAAGGTCGAGGCAAGTTGTTAAATAGAATTCACGTCGACAGGTGCAATGGCCATCATCAACTCATTATGAAGTCAGAAAGGATGAGAAATCACGACTCTCATATCACATATACTCGGGAGCTCTTATCAGCTATACTTTACACACTCTGAAGTGTACCCATCGCGTGGATGTGCCACGCAAATCTTCGGCTTGCTTTGAAGCCTTTAGTCACCATGGATTTAGTGCCCCCTATCATGATTCGATCTCTCGTCGGTCCAGTTATAAATGCCAGTTGCTCTGCATGTACTTTATTCACCAACCAAGTTTATGCACTGTATGTAATTTTTCTTGCGAGCCTTGAGTTTCTCGCCGCGAGGAAGCCGATTTCCATCAACTGTGTCACAAACCCGAGTCGATCGAGATTAGCGTTGTGGGTCCATGCTAAATCCACCACGCATGTAGAACAAACATGCATTGCACCATGGGAACATCCCAGAACATAAGGAAAGGGGTGCTTAGTGGAAGGAATGTGGGGCCTGAACCTCAAACCTTGACATTAGTAAATGAAGACCCGGATGTCAGAGCATCTTTTGAACAGGTCGGGTGCATGGTATTTTGTAAGAAAATCCAAGGATTCAACATGAAACTGGAGGAACAATTCGCGCTCAGTTTCAATGGGCTTCACGCAGTGATTGCAGGAAGTACATTCCAGGTGATGGAGGAAACTCTGTCAGCCGCAACAAAGATCCCTCCGTGTGGTGAAAGGTGGTCTAAGGGCATGCCTTGGAAAGTTGAAGTAGGCATTCCAAGTTGATATCTATAGGAGCTTTTTTAGAAGCTCCTAAGAGCGATTAAGAAATATTTCACCAGTGAAGGAAGGTTTGACATAATACACCCACATCACATCAGATTGTTAATGCATTTCACAAGAAGGAGACCGTTAAATCTGTCTTTCTTCTTACACCAAAGCCTTCGAGAAATGGCAGACAAAGTTCGGGCTAAAGCAAACCGACCGAAGAAGAAATTATCTCATATCTCATTAATAAAATTGTTGTTAGTTGAGGAGTTGCGACGATTGGGAAAAAACTGGGATTCATTTCTACTCATAGTCGATATCCCCAGGGACCCCAAGGGAGATTCCCCTCTACCCACAAGAAATGTAACATATCACCGGGCAAAGGCAGAATAAGGGAAGACATTGGAAGCCCTATCCCCCCAACATCTGATACCTCGAAAAAGGGGTAGGCTAATGAAGAAAAAAGAAACTGGGGAAGCCCAAGTCCTGAGCGAGTTGCGTGTGAAGTAAGTTGTCGAAGAGTTAATCATAAGCGCCATTCAGCTGGAACCTGTCGAAGGTCCAAGTCGAGAAAATTGCGGCAGACGGAGAAGGCCAAATACTAAAGGCACATATATTTGCGAACCGTCGCAACAACTAAAGCAATCACAACTCTCCATTGTTAAGCTATACCAGGAAAACAAAGAGCTGAGACGTCACTTAGCAGAAAGGACCCTCGAAGCATCAGCATCACAGGGCTGAGAGGGAAATGCGACTTGGCTCAAGAGGCAACTCAGGGAAGCGCAAGACACAATCATCCAGCTACGCGAAGCACAAAGGATGTCAGAAGAGGGAATTGCAAAGCACTTCAAGGAATGTGGACCGTCCATGGAAAATGTCCACGTGGCTCTAGCCAATGCGTAGAAGAGGCTGAAAGGAAACACAGTTTTGCAAAGACGAGTGATGAATCTGAAAAGGCGCAACTGGTCTCTCAAGAGAACGCTTTAGATATCCAAACTGCAGATGAGGCCAAAAGCATGATTGACCGACCCCGTTTTTGGCTTCTCAAACGTGGCACGGATTTTGTCTCCCCGTGTCCTGTTTCCTACCGGAAGGCAGGGATTCTGAAAGGTACCCGCGCTTCAAGCATATGATGCGCAACGCTGGAGACCAATATATTACAAAGGACAGGTGTATGTTGGACACACGATAGTTTCAAGAAAGGCATTGTCCCATGACTGGTGTTGTCATCTTAGAAACACTTGCGACAACCTGGGGTTATCCGTCACATGCACGCTCCAACAAATGATCGTGTGGCATAAATCAAGGCCCTTATGATGGGGGTAAGAGTCTGACAGAGCACTTGATCGCCCAGAGAGCCTGCCGAAGGAAAGAATCGACACATCACTCCTTAACGACGAAATCTTGTTGATGATCGAACTACCATGACAAAGACATCGATTATTGTAGGATTGAGTACAGTCAGTTTCTATTTTTAGTAAAGTGCCATACGAAGAGTCATCTAGTAGAGAATAGTCAGAGCCTAATTTCTAGGGATAGTAGTTAGAGGGCAGGGTGGCCCGAGCGACACACCCTTGTCTATATATTTCGTCTTTTCAATGTAAGCCAGGTTGTTTGGAAAAGTAATGTAGATAGTGACTATTGAATGTAGCTTTTCGAATTTGATTGAAGTGTAATGCAAAGGTATTGAAACTTTGACGAAAATATTCTAGTGGTAGCGGTTTGATGTATTGTAATCTCTTTTTATGTACGTGTTTTTTTGTGTTCTTTATATTCATATCTATATTTTTTCTAAATCAGAACATTATTCAAATCTAGAATTCATTGTGCAATGCTCTAGATTTCGCCATTTAGACGACTGTGTTTTCTTCCAAGTGAACTAAGAATTCATCTTCAACGGTGCTCTGAGTTGCTTCGTGTGTTTTTCTCTCTCCCCACACAATGATTTTGAACTGAAAGGTCATTGCCTACTTAGCCTTTATCCTCTCAAGTTTAGTTACCAAGTCATTTGTTTCTCTCATTTTCTGAAATTGACTCCATGGTCCAAGGTCCCGCATTCTCTTGCCAATAGAACCATAAATATTGTACAAAGGTGTTAAATCTAGCCGACAATTTCAAAGCCATAACCCGTACAGAGACGAAGTCTTAGAGAGAGCTCTCTCTAGGTCAGAAAGGCTAGTTTCCATCCTTAAAGTTGGTTTGTAGGTTTCCTTTGTCATTCGTTTCCTTGGTCGAACGAGTTTACAGAGCGCTAACAAGTCTTTCATTCAAGAGGGATATTTATTATGTGTTTGATATTTTGCAGGCCTTCAATTATTTTAATAGAAGCAGTTGATCGTTCTCAAGACTTGTCTGGGAAAGCATCTAGAAAGTTTATATTTTAGGCTTTTATCTTTTTCCAGCCACCATCCCCCTGGGCCTTCATCCCCTTCTTCCCATGAAATGAGGTACATGCCCTTCTTGGGTCACTAAAGTCAAAGGGACTAGAAGAGGGAAATGTGATGGGAATGTAATGAGTGGAAAGTGATAAGTATGGTCGGGAATGGTACGACGATCCCTCAAGGGACCCCTAGTTGCATCCCTTCCCCAAAAGTTGGCCACTTACTAGGAAATCGATGACACCCACCAAGGTGAAACACGGTCAAAAGCATAATGTCCAAGAAAGTGTTCTATAGTAAAAAACAACTTCAATACAACATGCTTAAATGCCTCAAATATTAGGGTGATTACCTGCCACAATACCTGACTTATACCGCATGGAGCAAGACCCAGGTGCCTTCCAGAAGCTAGCTGGTGTGGTGGATGCCCTGATGATGGATCCAAACTGTGGTGATATAGCGGGCTTCCATATGTTTAAGTGGACACTGCTATCATGTGGTCTCTCGACACTCCATATTTGCATTTACCCAAGGGCCTTGAGACATCATCTCCTTAGTTATCCCTAGGAGTTGGGGATAATAGGTCACTCAGGATTCCAAAATACATATGCACGTGCTCACCGTTCTTTCTTTTGGGAAGACATGAATAAGGATATCCTTACCTTTGTCACCAAATGTGTTTTTTTCCAACGCAATAAAGGTGAAACTGTCAAGACCCCATTATATCTACATCTGTTTCCCATTACAACTTCTATATGGACTGACATATGCATGGAATTTATAGTGGGCCTTCCAAAAGAGGGCAACAAGTCAGTCACCATGGTCGTGGTAGATCGCCTCTCAAAGTACACACATTTTTGTGCCTTACCACACCCTTTTATGCCAACTATGATAGCACAAGTTTTCATTGATCATATTTTCAAACTAAATGGCATGCCAACCTCCATGGTATTTGATCATGACCCAACCTTCACCAACACATTTTGGTAAGAATTGTTTAAATTACAGGGCACACAATTGAACATGAGCACAACATACCACCCCCAGACCGATGGCCAAACGAAAGTTGTCAATAAATGTTTGGAAACCTACTTATGTTATTTTTCCTCAAACAAGCAACATCAGTGGGTGCAATGGTTACCCTTGGCAGAATGGTGGTACAACACTTCATATCATACAACAACCAAAATGACACCATATTAAATGGTGCATGGTCAACAAACACCTACAATAACTTCATATCTTCTAGGCACATTAAAGGTTCAAGCTATTGATAAGTTGTTGCAAGGTATAGAAACTACCCCCGCAACTTTGAAGGATAACCTCCACATGGCCCAAAATCGTATGAAGCAATAGGCTGACCAACAACGTTCCGAACGGGTTTTCCAAGTAGGCGATCATGTGTTTATCAGATTCCAACCTTACAAGCAAATCTCACTCAAAGCCTGTGGCCACCACAAGTTAGTACCCAAATTTTATGGCCCTTGTCGGATTATCAAATGTATCGGTCTAGTTGCATACAAACTGACACTTCTAGCTGGCTCCAAAATATATCCGGTGTTCCATGTTTCCTGTTTGAAGAAAGTGGTGGGTCAGAATTGGAGGGTTCAAACCATCCTTCCTGAATTAGATGGAGAAGGCTCAATTTGGTTGTAGCTAGAATCTGTCCTCAACGTGTGCGAGCGTCACTTGTGTGGTTGAACCATCAAGGAAGTGTTGATCAAATGGAAGGACATGTCTCCACAAGATGAAACATGGGAACCAACGACCATATTGCAATAGTTTCTGCATCTTCAGCCTTGAGGACAAGGTTGCTTTTGAAGGGGGGGGCATGTTAGGATCCGACACTAACCCCTCTTAGTTGGTAATTAGTTAGTATAATATATTTTCCATGTAATAAAAGATGACATTAGTTAATAATGCCTATTAAATAAATGAGAACAAGTCAATGTAAGAAGACCTAATAGAGGTTTATGGTTCTAGAAATATCTTCCTCTAGAATGTTCTTTAGAAGATAAAATTAGTATAAATAAGAGTAGGAGGTATGAAAAATATTTTCTTGAGGAACATTGTAAGAGATCTCTGCTCATTTTGGAGGTTTCCCCCTCAAAGAGGCAAGTGAACAAATCTTTCCTAGTGCTATCGATATTTTTTTTATGCTTTCTATTGAATGTTTCTATTATTCTTGGGGCATATTCGCTTGTTTTGTTATGTATTCCAGGTTAAGCATATTACAGAAGAAGCAAGCCTCCTCTACTTCAGTGGTGGTTTGGAAAGGAAAGTGAACCCATCCCTCCAATCATTATGTTTCTCTTTTTCACCCTTATTTGAATCCTTTCACCTCTTCTTCTTTTCCCTCATAGACTATGGCTCTATCTGTCCCTCCTACCCCCCTCTTTCGTTCTCACTCCCAAAGCCTTTGTTTATCCCTTTTTTGACCCACCATTGGAAATTTTGAACACCCCTAAACCTAGATTGGTCCCTAAAGTCCCAAAGGCTTCGCATGCAAACAAGAAATTGACCCCGAGACAATCTTCCTCTTAGCCAAGTGGGATGCTCACTTGAAAAAAGGCACAACAAAAACAACAAGAGGAGGAAGAAACGAAAGAATAAATACTTGCAAATAAATTGGGAGGAAAATGAACAAGGAAATACGGGAAGAAACAACAAACAAAGAAATGAATCTAGGGTCCCAAGCTTCATTAGAATCTTCTCTCGAAATAAGGACTAAGTTACTTGCATGGAAATCAACCTCTGCTAGAGATTCCAATTTGGCTATAGTTATCCTCTTTAGTGTAGTAATGAAAATTATCTCCTGGAGTAGTGGGGGAATGGCCAATGGGTATAAATTAAAAATATTAAGGGATTTACAAAAAAAAAGATCAATTGTTCTCTCATTTTGGAGATAAAGCTAGAAGAGAATGTAGTGTTAGATATCGGAAACAAGAATTGGAAAACTAGTCAAGGAGTTGTGGTTAGTGCAAAAGAAGTGTTAGGTAGAATGTATACACTATGGGATCATATCATAATTGAAGTAGTTCACACTAAGGTAACTCAACATTGGATTCTATCTAGCCTTGTCCATCGAGCTTCTAAGAAGCGGCTCTAAATATACAACATTTATGCCCTAGTTTAATATAGAGATAAACAAAATTGTTGGCAATCCTTGAGTGCGATGGGTGAATTTATCTTTGTCCATAATAGCGTTTTAATAGGGGATTTCAATTCAGTCCTTTCTCATGAGGAAAAATAAGGAGGCATCAATATTAGAGACCAATTTATAGAGAAACTAGAGGACTTGATCTCAGATTGGGATCTTGTGGACATCAAGTCATAAAATAAAAATACACCTCATATAATAGATGAGTGGGACCTAACCACGTAGATATTCAACTAGATTGCTTTCTAATCCATAGTGGGCTCTTACTTAACATGTTCAAATATCCTCTCATATTATTCCATCTGTAGTCTCAAACCATAAGCCCATTTGTTTTATCTTTCTAAGCAACCCATAAANGGGTATAAATTAAAAATATTAAGGGATTTACAAAAAAAAAAGATCAATTGTTCTCTCATTTAGGAGATAAAGCTAGAAGAGAATGTAGTGTTAGATATTGGAAACAAGAATTGGAAAACTAGTCAAGGAGTTGTGGTTAGTGCAAAAGAAGTGTTAGGTAGAATCTATACACTATGGGATCATATCATAATTGAAGTAGTTCACACTAAGGTAACTCAACATTGGATTCTATCTAGCCTTTTCCATCGAGCTTCTAAGAAGCGACTCTAAATATACAACATTTATGCCCTATTTTAATATAGAGAGAAACAAAATTGTTGGCAATCCTTGAGTGCGATGGGTGAATTTGTCTTTGTCCATAATAGCGTTTTAATAGGGGATTTCAATTCAGTCCTTTCTCATGAGGAAAAATAAGGAGGCATCAATATTAGAGACCAATTTATAGAGCAGCTAGAGGACTTGATCTCAGATTGGGATCTTGTGGACATCAAGTCATAAAATAAAAATACACCTCATATAATAGATGAGTGGGACCTAACCACGTAGCTATTCAAGTAGATTTCTTTCTAATCCATAGTGGGCTCTTACTTAACATGTTCAAATATCCTCTCATATTATTCCATCTGTAGTCTCAAACCATAAGCCCATTTGTTTTATCTTTCTAAGCAACCCATAAATACAACTCTCTTCCTTTTCGTTTCAATCCACTATGGCTTTGGGACCCAAGAGATTTGGAAATTATAAAGGAGACATGGAGGAAGTCAATTCAAGGATCCCCCTTTTTTGTATGGGAGTCAAAACTCAGAACAATTAAATTAGAGTTAAATATGTGGGCAAGGCATTCCTTCCTTCACCAATCTTAGGAAATATAAACGATTCTGTTATCACCCCATAAATTATGGGAATCAGTTGATGACTTGGATATTATCTGTATCTGGTGATTTTGTGGACAAATGATATTTCATTCTTCAAATAATTTGTAAAAAGGAAAAAG
>JZKD02S2143820.1:8305-20728 GCA_000966675.3 Picea glauca
TAGGCATTAACAATGATGTCACATGGCTAAAAAGAACCTTTAATTTCTTGCAAGTGTTGAGCCTAATGAATTCAATGGAAAAATAAGACTTGCCAAGGAACATCACCTTGCACTAAACCCACTACCCATTTAGCAGCAAGAACCTCCACTTGTGCTCTTATGTCAAGAAGCCCCAGCCCCCCTGTTCCCTCAGTGATGTGCATACATCCTGTTAACACTAGATTTTCCTACACAAATTTGGGTGTTATGTTCCAACATATGTTCGTGGATATTATACGAGGTGAGCTCAACATCACAAAGTTCACCATTCAGCATTAACAGTTCATGAACATTATAAGAAGTGGACTCAACGCTACAAAGTTCATTATTCAACATCAACGGTTCATGATTACCTTGGCCATATGGGTACCTTGTTGCAAAGCTTTATTTAGAACCGAACTTGTTCCAGAGTTACAATGTGCCAGTTTTGGGGATTATTCAAAGATTGGTATTCTAAGGGTGACATCACATCTTGTGCTATTTTAGCAAGTTTTCAATTTAGATTCTAGCATTCTATTTTTAGCAATTTTTCCCCATGCATCGGATTTACATGCATACTTTGGAGGATGCATGGGGGAATAAGGAAAGTCAGATAGGCACTGTTATAATCTTGATTCTGCTATTTCTAGCAGATTTTGTTTTTAGAAACTAGGTCTTTTTCAGCAACAGATGATAGTTATTTGGATACCCATTAGGGAGATAGACGTGTGATTCGAATTTGAGGCAAATCGGAGAAGTTTCTATTTTTGGAAAAAAAAACTATTTTTTAGAAGATTTCTACTTTTAGAAAGTGATATGAATAGCAAGATAATTATATTTTTAGAGAGCCGATATGGATATTGGTCCATGGTTTGAATTTTAGCTGATTCTGAAACCATGAAATTTTGGGTCTATTTTGGATAGCCTATTTAGCAAGCAGATTATATTTTTCAGAGGGTAATTATATTTTTGGTGACCCAGTCTGGCGTACAGTGTAAGTGTTAATTTCAGGTCGTTCTAAGGACTTTTATTTTCAGGGACCAAATCCATTATATCACCTGCTATTTCAGAGGTTCATGCTTGGACTGGGACTTGGACTCTATTTTGTTGCTATTTTTACTAGGAGATGGAGCGCTTGAGATGAGAAGCTACCTTATGGTTTGTCATTGGTTGTGCATTACTATTTTTAACCAGGGAGAGGAGTGCCCACCTTCTAGCTTGACTTTGTTGACATTTTGGGAGTGCATGCTATTTCTAGCCAAGGAGTAGAGCACTTGGCTTAAGAAGGTGCTTGGAGAAGTTTCCATATTTAAAACTTGTTATTTGTATCTGGGGTAGAGTGCATGAGTTGGAGAAGGTTTTTTATGGACTTTCCATGATTACACTCACTATGTTTGCCTTGAGGCTAGAACACTTGAGTTGGAGGAGGTTGTTTTCTGTGCATTTCCTTATTTGACACTTCCTATTATTACCTATAGCTAGAGCGCATAACTTGAGGAGGTTATTTATGGAGATGGAGGAACTTTTCTTGGTGGGGATTATTTATGGAGATGGAGGAGCTTTTCTTGCTGGAGGTTATTTATGGAGATGGACAAGATTTTCTTCGCACTACCAAATTCCTATAGGGGTGGGCCAAGATGGTTGCAAGAAGTACGAAAGGTAAGTAAGAGTAGCTTTGCAACTGACTTATGCTCGCTTGCTAAAGGATGGACTTAACTATTTTACACATACTATTCGCACAAAGGGCTAGAGAGCATGGGTTGGAAGAGCTTTATCGTAGGGAAGAGTTGGTTAATTATAGTATGTTCTTCTTCATTAGTTCATGTGCCCTCTTTGGAGAAGCCTTCTCTTTGACATGTGATATCTTTAGCTTTCTATTGATGGTAATGATATTTTTGTACACCTCTAAGCCTATTCTATAAAGGTTGAAGGGATAGTTGTTGAAATATTGTAACTGCGAAGAATATTCTAATTATAATTGAGTTATTTTTATATAGATTAAATCCCCTTTTGTGGATTGTTCATGTCGGTCATTGTATAAGACCAAATCCCCTTTTGTGGATTGATCATGTTGGGCATTGTATAAGACCAAATCCCCTTTTGTGGATTGGTCAAACCATAGTTATATGGTGTTGTTTGTAAAGTTGGCCCCCTAGGGCTAATTAAAGTGGTTTTAACCATTAGTTGAAGAAGTCGTCCTTGCTTGGTGAAAAGACATAACCCTAGCACCTATCAGCTAGTATAAATAAGAGTGGATGATGCCTCATTCTCTCACTCACTCAAGTCACTCATCTAGTGTGCAAATTTTGAATGTAGTTGCACTTAGAAGAAGGAGAAGAGAGAGGCGCATGCTTGGTCTTGGATATTCTTGGTGGTTTGGTCTTTTATCTTGGCATTGTATTGAGAATCTATATTAAGGAAGTTTTTGTTGGGTTTTCTCCCCCATGAGGGTTTCCCAGGATAAAATGTTGTGTACCTTGTGATTGTGTTTCTCTTAGTGATCCTGCTTATGCTATTATAGTCTAGTAAATTGAAAAGAACTTAATAGAAGCCTTAAATTCAACATGGAATTAGAGCTAAACTAAGTAGAGCATCTTTCACTAGGTAACCAAAAACGTCGTTGTTGTCGTACAAGAAAATTAGGGCTTTTTATTGGAAGGGAATTTCTGACTAAAAACCATCTAGGGAAGTGCACCCTAGCCTAGCAACTCATTGGTAGCTTGAGCGCACCTTTTCAGTGACCAAAGCCTTCGGAAAGTGAAACCCTAGCTTTTACTGGTACCAAAAAACCAGGAAACCAGAACCAGTACCAGTCCAGATTTGCACAGGTCCAGTTTCAAGGGGTGAAATTTGGATTTTCTGAAAACAGACAGCTCCAGCCTACTCGCCTTAGCCCTGCGCATCTAGTACTTGGATCAAAATTCCAAAATTTGAAGTTTGAAAATTTAGGGTTTCCTCATAAAACCCTAAGTTGCAGTTGTAGTTGCAGTTGTAGTATCATTTGCAGTTGCAATGCCAGTTGCAGTGAAAGTTCCTGTGAAGTGTTGGGACTGAATTTTATTGTCCTAGTGCGTCTTACCCTATCAAATATCCAACTAACTTTAAGTTACAAGTTGAATAACCTTTGAAGTTTTAAAGGCTTGATTATTTACCGTTGTTGCCGGATGGTGCCACTACCTGTTGATATTATCAAAGGTATGTACTTACATTTGTTCAAACTATATCATTATTCTAAAGGGTATTTACAGGAGAAAGGATCTTTTGTCTAAATATCAAATCGTAGATCCAGAGGGATCTCAAATCCAACACTTGCAGAGGAATAATGCACTCCAGGTTTGATTATATTGATATGCATCTATTTGTTATGTTATCTTGAACATCTAGGTTGTATGTTGAAGTTATGACCATCATACTAACCCTTGGTCAAATTAAAGTAAAGCTAATAGATTGAGATTAGAGTGTATTCTCTAACTTAGATTTCTGTCAAGATAGCATATTGTCTTGGTACATAGGACAGGTTGAATAAAGCACTTGTCATCTTGAGTGAAGGAGACTTGGAAAAAAAGAAACACACTCATTCTTAAGGACAAGACTCCAGGTTCCAAGTTTGATTGATTAAGTTGATGAGACTCAAATTTGCACATGACAAGTTTGATAACTACCTCATGACAAGTAAACACTATAGTTGAGATAACAGTCTTTGAAAAGTATTATACTTGGTAGCATGTGAGCATATTGAGATTTACCAGATATAACTAACATCTCCTCTAGGAGAAACTTCTTGTTGTGCCTCCAGGTTACCATGAAGGAATGATTGATCACAACACTAGAAGAGCATTGCTCTCATTATTATATTTCTTACTTTTAACCCTTGTTTCAGACAGGTCACAAGTGATAGCTCTAAAGGAGCTACTATGAAGATTGTTCTCACTATTGCTTTATTATTATTATAAAGAGTATTATTCTTGTATGTTGTTGTTCCTGTTCTAGGCAGGTCATAGGTGCCCTAAGGAAGCTATAGTGATTGCAAAAGGAAGCATATTAGACGAGACATGAAGCAGATTATGTACATGACCTTATACATTCATGTACCAAATAAGATGAAGAAGAAGCTATTTTTGAGATACAGAGCATCTCACATGGAGATTAATTGTAATGAGCAAAAGGCTCCAAAGATGACCGAACATTAAGAAGACTTGATCAATGGATAATGAAGCCACCTTCACAAGAAGCAGAATTTGTTTGAATTTTGACTTAGCCTTTCATATTAAGACTTGGCACTCTACACCAAGCATATCCTGTAGAGATGATGAAGTCATTGTAGACTCAGAAGAAATCAAGACTCAGAATGAGCCTAATCTCAGAGAGGATCAGATGGGAAAAGGAGACATTTTACAGGACTAACAGATAGATGCCATGAGTTGAGAAGACTAGATCGTAGCTTCAGAGACCGCTGGGAGACATGAAATCTCCTGAGAAGATTCCTTTGTTTCAATGACAGAGAAAGAAGCCAGTCGGAAGGACTGGGAGATGGATTTTTTGTGAGACGAGAAGGGAAGTCAATGTTGACTTCCAAGATTGATCTAACAGATCAAGCATGTTGCAGATAACGGTATAAAGATGTACAAAGATTGAATTGTGTCCAGAGGATTCTCCCAACAAGAGGGAGAAGACTATGACGAGACACTTACTCCAGTAATTGAAGAAATAGTTCCAGTATGAAGACAACAAGAACAACCATGATTCCAATACAGTATGAGATTCAGGGGGAGAAATCCCTATATTTGAGATTGAGTTATCTCCAGTGCCAGTTGGTGTAGTACATTAGTTGGGTCATGAAGACATGACTACAATAGCAGATAGAGTTACCTCCATGAAAGAAGAAGAGATACCTTCAGTATCGGTTATTGAGCCACTCTTAGATGAAGTTGTTTCCATGATAGAATAGAGGAGCCTCATTATGTTGCCATACGAGGATGATGTTGTTATTTCAACCTCGTGTTGATGATGTTGTTGTCTCAGCCTCATGTTGATGATGTTGTCTCAGCCTCGTGCTGATGATGTTGTTGTTTCAGACTCGTGTTGATGATGTTGATTGATTCAGCCTCGTGTTGTTGATGATGTTGTACCAGCCTCGTGTTGTTGATGATGATGTACCAACATCGTGTTGGTGAGATTGTTGTTCTAGCTTCATGCTATTGATGTTGATGTTTCAACTTCATGCTGACGATGATGATGATGATGATGATGATGATGATGATGATATTCCAGCTCCATGTTGTGAATGATGTTGATGATGATGATGATGCTGATGCTATTCCAGTGCCATGCTGTGAACAATGATGATGATGCTACTCCAGCTCCATGATGTGAAAGATGATGTTATTGATGATGAGAAAAACTTTCGATGATTTATAGATGTGCCAGTCAGTGTTCCAGATGTTGATGATGTTGTTTCCCTCTCTCTCTCTCTCCTGATGATGTTGTAGAATACCCTTCTTGTTAAAGGGGAGTGTTGAAATATTGTAACTGCGAAGAATATTCTAATTATAATTGAGTTATTTTTATATAGATCAAATCCCCTTTTGTGGATCGATCATGTCTGGCATTGTATAAGACCAAATCCCCTTTTGTGGATTGGTCAAACCATAGTTATATGGTGTTGTTTGTAAAGTTGGCCCCTAGTGCTAATTACAGTGGTTTTAACCATTAGTTGAAGAAGTCGGCCCTGCTTGGTGAAAAGACATAACCCTAGCACCTATCAGCGAGTATAAATAAGAGAGGATGATGCCTCATTCTCTCACTCATTCAAGTCACTCATCTAATGCGCAAGTTTTGAAGTTAGTTGCAGTTAGAAGAAGGAGAAGAGAGAGGTGCATGATTGGTCTTGGATATTCTTGGTGGTTTGGTCTTTTATCTTGGCATTGTATTGGCAATCTATATTAAGGAAGTTTTTGTTGGATTTCCTCCCCCATGAGGGTTTCCCAAGATAAAATGCTATGTACCTTGTGATTGTGTTTCTCTCAGTGATCCTGCTTATGCTATTGAAAAGAACTTAATAGCAGCCTTAAATTTAACAATAGTGAGAAGAAAGGGTCCTTTTGCATTATTGAGAGTTGATTTTCTTGAATTCTCATCTTCACACCCCACTTCTTTGTTTCAGTGAGTGTGAGAGATCATAGTTTTCAATGAGAGGTAGAGGTTGTTGTAACCTTGTTCATGTGAACTTATCCCAAAACATTGGTGTGAAAAGGTTCTTTGAAAATGGTTTGATACCCCTTGGAGCACTTTGTAGTTGAAGCTAATATCTCCCAAACTTTGTACTTGCAACTTTGGAATAAAGGTAACATCCATTTGGCGACTATATCTCATTTGTTGAATGTGTTTCTTGCTTTACTTAAATMTTTTGAAAAGATCAATATTGGGAATTACTCCTTCTTAGTTGATTTTCTASACTCCATGACCTGMAGAATTCAATGCACTACGATCATAGTTCATAGTTTCAATCTTTAAGCTTGCAGTTTTTTGTATTTACACATGCAGATGCGCACTTTTAAGGGCAAATTTCCATGTTCTAACCRYAAACTTACACAGTTACCAAGGCAGAATTTCATCCTTAGATGTAAATCTGCATTGTTGCTTGCTGTTCAGGGTGTTTTATTGCAGTTTACAGCTTTGATTTTTTATATAACAGAAARTACTTCTCGCTGTTTGGAAGCATTTTTCGGTGTTTCAGGCTCACACTTTGTTTCCATGTTGCATAGTGATTCCCCTTTGAGGTTAGCAAGCACTTACCCRAGGTGTAGAGAGATTGTATGAGATGACTATGTACATTCTCTAGTTACCTTGGAACCCTTCCAATTTCAAGCATTGACACATCCCTTGCCACCAAAGGGAGCCCTTTTGTCCACTTGCTTGTCCCAAAGAAAGCTTCTGAGAATGAACTCCAACCATTTGAACACTACTTGAGAAGGGAACAAACAGGATGAATAATATATGTGCCCTACTGTTCAGATACTATAAACAATTGTAACTTTTCCCACAAGAGGAAGATCAATATGGCTCCAAGCCTAAAGTTTATTCTTTAACTTGGCCATCATCCACCACCGGTCCACCACTAATCAACAAGAGAGCCTACACCCCAAAGGGAATCCCAAAGTACCAAATGATCTCTCCAAGGTTAATAAACTTCCACTTATGATTTAGCAAAAAAACAATGTTATGAACATAATATATAATAATAAATATAAATACATTATAATAGTTAATGAATAATTAATGAAGAGACACCTTCCCAATGAAAGGTCACGTCTCTTCATGGAAGGACACCCCTGCGTGGGTATATAAGGCCCTCATTCTTATTGTATATCATCTCATATTCATATACATTATTATTTAATATATTATCCTTTATGGATTATAACTTATTGTCTTACCTACATTGGGTATTTACCTGGTGAATCGGCTTGGTTCACCACAGTGGTATCAGAGCTTCGTCTCGATCCAAATTTTGGCCACAAAATAGAGTTTCTCTAAAATCAGGTCTTTGACCTCATATTGGCCATTGGCCATTTATAAATCAAATATTCTACACATTTCAGTCCAAGTAAAAAAAGTCATTCTACACAAAATCAAAAAAAAAAAGACGAGAAGAAAAAAACAAAAGAAAAGGTTTTCTTAAGGTGCACGTGAAGAAGTATAAGTGCACACCAATAAGTTTGAAGGAAATATTCCAGATTTGGCATTAGTTAAGTTAATTGTTATTTAAAAAGTGAGAAAAAGTAATTCAAAATAAAAAGTTTCAAAGAAGAAGAAAAGTGAATATTTTATTTAACCTTTGAAGATTTACCATCCCATGGTTTTGGAAAACCATTGGCCCATGGTATTGCATACCATATATATGTTTGTGTGTGTATTTATTTCTAAAGAACTATACCATAGGGTCGTGTTTCTTGAGCCCTAGCCACCACTAACAAATAGTCAAGAATATAAAAAGGAGTATTTAAAGTCTCTTAAGATATTTAAAATTTTTAATTGGTGAAATATTTATAAGTGGAAAAAAAAAGTATATAGAAAAGGATTTTAAGAATATTAAAAGGGAAAGTGATAAAGTTTAAAGAGTTATTATTAAATTTTATTTGAGGATCTTCTCCATTTACTTACTTTCGAAGAAGTACTAAATGAACTATGACAACTATAAATAATCCTACATTTTTGGCAAAATGTCCATTTTGTGCAATGGTGTTTAATTTTCAAGAATCCTTTAGAAATCAAAATTTTAAWTRCACAAATTGTCGAAAACCATTTATTCTAACAGAATATCAAAATGACTACAAGAAATTGGAAGACAAACTAGCATATTATAAAGAGACCAATAGAAATTTACAAAATGAAGTTGTCATGGAGAAACTTAAGAATAAATTGTATTATTTCCAACCAAAACATAATGAGGAGTTGCATGCACAAATTAAAGACGAGAGAAAAAAATAAGACAAGATCTTACTAGAATGAAATCAAGAAATCTCTCTCCTAAAAGATCAAAATCAAAAGTTAGAACAAGCTAATCAAAATCTTATTAAGAAATTATCAGAGAAAGATGAAGAGAATTGTCGTTTAAAAATCCATAATCAAAGTTTACTCACCCAAATTAAGAAGATAAAGAGTGATAAGAAGACGGTAGAGGACAAGTTAGAACAACTTATCAATAAGGAATCATTGGTAGATAAAGAGACAATGATTGAACCTATGGAACTACAAAAGTCTTCAAATGGAAAAAACCTGATGGTGGATAAAGCAATTAATACAGACCTAGTCAAACGTCTAGCTCAAAAAGATTTGGTTGATGTAAATAGCTCTTCACATGTCGAAGTAGAAACAAGCCAAGGCTATGAAGAAGACTCAATTCCAAGTGTTAATCAAGAAGAAGCTACAAGTACACGAAGTAAAGATCAGGGTGCAAGGATGCCTTATAGACATCCTAAATTTTAATCACAAAAATCGATACTTCAACCAATCAATGTATCCACAAAAACAAATGACAAATATGTCAAAAATTATTACCTCCATTACAAATGATGCTCAAGGTAGAAGTTATGAGGGGAGTCAAAATACATCAAATTGTCTAGAAGAAACCCATAAAAGCCCCATTGTGCAAAAGATCGATTTAAGGTGGGAAGACTCCCTTACAATTCGACGGTTCTATGCAGCGCTTAGAAGATCCTATCGTTTCAAGTCCTCAACGATCACTAATTCATGAATAAAGAATGAGAAGATGATATTACAAGCCAGAGCAAGAGATAAGTCTTCCATAAGTATCCTTTGAGGACAAAGCATTTTTAAGGGGAGGGCAATGTTCTGAACATAATATATAATAATAAATATAAATGCATTATAATAGTTAATGAATAATTAATGAAGAGACACATTCCCAATGAAAGGTCGCGTCTCTTCATGGAAGGGCACCCCTGCGTGGGTATATAAGGCCATCATTCTTATTGTATATCATCTCATATTCATATGCATTATTATTTAATATATTATCCTTTATGGATTATAACCTGTTGTCCTACCTACATTGGGTATTTACCTGGTGAATGGGCTTGGTTCACCACAAAGAAGGTCATCCTAACTAATAAGAAAAGCCTCAGTTATCTCCTCACTAACAACCGCTCCAACTACTTCTGCAAAAGTGTCCAAGCACAAAGGAGTACCCTCCACAAAATGTTGACTCAGTTCATGGGTTAGTGTCAAGTCATCCACAAAGTGAACATTAAGGAGTTGGTTATCTCCAAGTAATGACTGCATCTAACTTTCCCTTTCATTCTAGGATCCTCAAGCAAGTAACCAAGGGTATATGTTGCAATCACATAAATATAGGGGGCAAGAGGGAAACCTTTTCAAATGGAATGTTGCAGCTGAATATAAAGCCAAACAACACACCATTCACACTAATTATAGTCAAAGCCCACAAGAAAGGGACACCACCCACTACTAAAAGAAAGAGCCAAACCCCATCCAATCCAACATGTTAAGAATGATGTCTCATTCAATTATGTCATGCATTTATCAAACTCAATTTTCAAAAAAGAAAATTTTATGTCCAGACTTATATGCCCATTCAAGCCCATCCCAGATAGTTAAAAGATTATCAAGAATAAATTTACCCTTAATAAAACCAATTTTCTCCTTGCAAATAATCCGAGCAACTAAAAGCCTTAACCTCCTAGCATGGGCTTTGGCAAGAATCTTGTGAGAGACATTAAGAAGAGTAATTGAACGTCATCCTCCCACCAAATCCTATTAGGCCCCTTTGGGGATGAGTTTGAAAAGACCAACATTTACAATCTCTTCATGCCACCAATATGTATCGCTTCTTGACACATTTTATAATATGTTGGTCTGACCACATTCCATAGTTGCTTGTAGAATTTCACCAAAAGACCATCGGGGCCCATAGATTTGTCATTCTTAAGCTCCCACATGGCTCCCTTCAACTCATCCAACTCAAACGTTGTAGAAATAAGCATCCTCTAACAAAGAACAACCTTTTGGGGGACCACCCATTTAAAAATCTCCATAGATGCATTCCACAAAGGATCAAATCCAAGTGTTACACTTATCGCGATAATATCGCCAAAACCAACCTCAGCAATAATATCGCATGAAATAATCGCAATAATTTCAAAGTTCGAATTTATCGCAATAAATTGAAATTATCGCGATAATTTCAGTAATTATCGCAATAATATGGAAATTATCACCCTATCTGCATCAATATCACCTTATAACCAGATTCTTGGTCTTTTAACCCTCATTTTGCAAAAGTGAGTTAGGGGTGGCAATTTTTAACATTACCATTAATTGTTTCAAGATGTTTGAGAGTGGTTCCAACCTCATCGGACTTCAAGAGGAGAAAGTAGAATTTGATATCCCATTCAAAATTCTGCAAACTTAAGAGTTTTTAGGATTTCAGGATTGCAACATTTTCATTGGATTCTATCACGCATGAGGGTATGGGATTGGCATTTAATCAAGAGCACCAAGCCCTTTATGTACCTTGATGTTGGTGGTATTGATTGTTGAACTCTTATGTCATGGCCTTAGCAAAAATGTACCCTTCACTCAAACCAAAATCATTGATTCAGCATGTCCAGCTTATTCTACCATATTATAAGGCTTGGATTAGGAAATTTCATCAAAATAGGGTGGTGTTGGTTGATGTCCCTAGAGGATTGAGGTAGAGGAAAAGGTTAGACAAGAGAAAAAGGGTTATTCTAATGATGAGGATCCCAATATAAGCGATGGTGGAACATTGTTTGTCATTTATGATTGTCATTTAAATGATGTTCCTCCTTCATTCATAATGATTTCTTTCAAAATTTCAATATTTTTTTGGAATCATGGTTTGGAATCTTTAAAACATAATTTTTTCATTAAAATTTAAATATTTCATGTATATTTGAGTAAACCGAGTCATTGAAATCTGATCGGTCCAAGTCAATCTAAGTCTGAGTTTTAAAACATTGAATTGAGCTCTGAGGATATTGTGACCATTTTCCATCAAGCAAACATGGGGAAATATGTTGTTTTCATTGCCATGATTCATCTCATGAGATACATTTATTTTGTTTGGATGTGATTTTGTATTATCCTATCAAGACTTATGAGACAAATATCATATTTCAGTATCAACGTCTAATGTACCACATGACATCTTATATATCTTATATATCAATTTTATTTTCATATTTATGTAACAATGTGTTTGTTTGATGTTGATGTTGCTTTAAAAGTTTAAAAAACTGAAGAAAAAAAATATGATTATTTTTGTATTTTTCAAGTTTTCCGATATTTTCCCCGATATTGCCGATAATTTATATTCTGGACCCCCGACGATAAATTCTCGATAACGATAAATGTAACATTGAATCCAACCAACATGAAAATCATTTGGAAGTGCTCATGAAAAATCTAGTGAATTACCACTCGTCTTTTGTAAGACTACCAATAGGACCTCTAAGGGAAAGAATCCTCTCTGATTTATGCTTGTGTTAAGTTCTGAAAAGAGAACTTAGAGGGTACATCCCCCTCATCCATCAATTGAATGTGGCCCCTAATCCTAGCCCATCTTGCCTCAAAGACATGTACCTATGATGTCATCTCATTGACATCCTACTAAATTTCACATTAAAGGAATTAACTTCCATCCTTTAGCAAGCGAGCATAAGTCAATTGCAAAGCTACTCTTACTTACCTTTCTTACTTCTTGCAACCATCTTTCCCCACCCCTGTAGGAATTTGGTAGTGCGAAGAACAGTTGCCTCCCACCAAAGAATTCACACACTATCACCTACAGGAGGGGGAACCAAATTCCATACTCGTGCAATAGTGCTTCGAAACTTGGTG
>JZKD02S2143831.1:0-29309 GCA_000966675.3 Picea glauca
ATTCTCAAAGAGACTTTCAACTGGACAAAATTTC
The DNA here is from genome assembly GCA_000966675.3 of Picea glauca. Classification (NCBI taxonomy): domain Eukaryota; kingdom Viridiplantae; phylum Streptophyta; class Pinopsida; order Pinales; family Pinaceae; genus Picea; species Picea glauca. The sequence goes on from JZKD02S2143831.1 coordinate 35, forward strand.
TTGCAATACAAATAAAAAGCAGCATGAAAATCCCTCAAAGATGAAATACTAGAGGCAGGAAGAGTCTTGTACCATTGTCTCACATAACCATCTAATGAGTACATAAAAATTTTCATCAATACATCTTCATGATGTATATTCAGTTGATCTATGCACTAATGAAAATCGATCACATGAAGTGCCAGATTGTCCTCATCCTTTTCTCTAAAGCGTGGAAGACAATCTCCCCATATATCTATTGTAGGAACTATTAGCGCCACCATTTTTCTCTTCAATTAGAGTCAGTTTTCGTCGAGTTATGGCCCATGTGTCAAATCATGTGAGGTCAGGTATGTAGCAACAAAGGGGTTAGAGTTAGTATGTGGCTGGTTGGCCCTTGGAGTTGGGAAGGGATGTCAGAGTCCAAACATGTGTAAATAGTACGAGTATGTTCCCAAAGAGTCGGGTCCTGTCAAAAAAGGAGTTTTCTATGTGCCCCAGGTCTAGGCAAGTTGTTAATAGAAGTTGCATCGGCAAGTGTAGTAACCATTATCGAATCATTATGAAGGCTGGAAGAATGGAAAAATTGTGGTGTTCGTATCATGTATGTTCTGCATCCCTTATCAACTGTACTTTACATGCGTAGATGTGCTATGGAAAATATGTAGTTCGTTTCGAAACATCAAGTCGCCATGAATTCAGTGTTCCTTGGTTGATCAAAGTTCCGCCTTGGGCCTTTGCTAGATCCATCGCGTGCAAGACAAATATGGGTTGCATCATGGAAATCTCCCAAAACATAAAAAAGGGCGCACGAAGTGCCAGGAGCACTTGGCCCGAACCCCAAAGCGATTGGGATTCGTTCTCATTCACAACAGGCACCCCCAAGGATCCAAAGGGATTTTTACCTCTGCTCGCGAAAGCGATGATATCACACCACGCGGAGCCTGAAATGGAAGAAGTTGTGCAAGAAGGAAAGACATTAGAATACCTATCTTCCCAACAATAGATACCCTGGAGAAGGGGCAGGCCAAGGAAGAACAAGGAAGCTGGGGAAACCCAAGTCCCAAACAAGCTGCACGCAAAATTGATTGCCAAAGAATTACTTATGCGCGATATTCGGCTGGAGCATGTCAAAGGCACACGCCGAGGAAGCGGGAGAAGAACAAGGAGGAGAGATGTCGCTGGCACTAATTTTTGAGAGACATCTCAGCAGCTGAAGCAGGCGTAACTTGCTGTCACCGAACTTTACTAGGAAAATAAGGAACTGAGACAACAGTTAGCAACAAAGACCCTTGAAGTGTCAACATTGCAAGGCCGCGAAGGAAACATAACGTGGCTCAAGAGACAACTCATAGAGGCATAGGGTGAAATCATACAGCTGCGTGAAACACAGAGGCTATCAGAAGAAAGGAATGCGAAGCATTTCAGAGAATGTGAAGCAACCAAGAAGAAAGTCTGCACAGCTCTTGCGAGCATGCAGAAGAAACATGATTAACTGAGTTCATTCTCATATCATCAAATAGAGTGAGGATCTTGACAATTTTGAAGGAGGAATTGCCCTTAGATAGTTTTTTCATTTTGGTAATGGTCACAACAGTCAAAATCCACTCGCCGCGCATGCACCCCAGCAAATCAGTGCGCGACAGAAATCAAGTCCGTTACAGTAGATGGAAGGATCCTAGAAGAATACTTGATCATTCAGATATCTCGTTGAAGGAATGTTTGGACACATCACTCTCCCCATGAGGAGACCTCGCTGATAACCGAATTCCCGTGGAAAAATACAAGCAGTCATGATGTGACCAGATGTAGTTGTTTTCTATTTTTGGAAAGACGTCATGTGAAGAGTCATTTAGCCTAGAACAATTAGTTTCGTAAATTATAGGGACAATATCTAGTGAGAAGGGCAGCCCAAGCAACGCCCTTTCCTATATGTTTTATCTTTTAAGCCGGGTTGGTTGGAAAAAAATAATATAGATAGTGACTATTGAATGTGGTTTGAGTTCGATCGAAATTTAATGAAAAAGTCCTGAATATTTGATGAAAAGATTCTGTAGCAGTCAGATGTATTGTTTCCTTTATTTGCGTATGTACTTCCTGTGTTCTTTATTCATATCTATTTCTTTCTGAATAGAAACATAAGTTAACTCGCACCATTTAGACAAACTGTTTTCCTCTAATTTAACTCCGAATTCATCCTCAGAGGTGCTCCGAGTTACCTCATGTGTTTTTCTCCCCGCCACACACCACGATTTTAAACTGAAGACTGTTACTTGCTTAGCCTTTATCCTCTCAAGTTCAATCACCAAGTCATTTGTTTCTATCGTTTTCTTAAAACGACCCCATAGACCAAGGTCTTACTCTCTTGCACCAATATAACTGGAAATTTATTATTCAAAGGTGTTAAATCTAACCGACAACTTAAATTCATATCCTGTATCGAGACGAAGTCTCCCGAGAGATCCATCTCCAGGTATGAAAGTCTAGTTTTGGGTCTCAAAGTTGGTTTGTAGGTTTCCTCTGTCATTTGTTTCTCAGTCAAACGAAGTTTACAAAGCGCTAACATTATGGCGTTGTTGTCGGGGACGATACAGAATAAATTTTCCATGGGAGAACGACTAAAGTTACAGTTTTGACACCTGAGGGTAACATAGGGACAAACATCTCTATTGGTTGAAGCCTTTACCCTGGCGACTACAGTCAAAAAGACCAGTGGAACCAAGTAGCATGGTTCAAGAACCCTGGATCCAAAGGCAATCTATACAAGATAAAATCTTGACCCAAACCCTGTAGAACATGTGTATGACCCCGAGAAAATTCTACGCAGGACTAGAGAGAAAGCGCTTGACCCATTCTATTACCTAGACAAAAGTCTGTCCTTACCCAAAGACGATGCACAGAGCTTTGACGACCTTGAGTTTGACACATTATTTGAACAAACCCTGGTCAGGTCTAAGTCAGAAACCACCTTGGACGAGATAGTTTTCGACCATAAGTGATTCCAAGCCCTAGTATCTAATAATATGCCTCAAACCCCCAACCCTCCTAGAGCCATGGCTGCCAGATTCACCCCCCTTGTTCTGCCAGCCCAACTGCATGATTTTCCCTAAAATTACAGCCAGAGGATTAATCTCTATGATGCTAAAGGGAACGTTTCAACCCAGAGGCATCTAGATTGGTTCAATGATTTCATTGACCTAGAGGAGGTAGATTATGCAGATGTGAAAATGAGGTTGTTCGCGTAGAGCCTTTCGGGGGAGGTGAGAAAATGGTTCAAAAGCCTCCTAGCAACAAGCATTCAATTTTTCCCCACGTTCAAAATGTATTTCATTACTAGATGGGGAGACAAGAAGAACCCCTTGCAACTGTTGACACAGTACAATAATATGAAGAGGGAACTGAAGGAGACAGTGCAAGATTTCTCAGCCCGTTTCATGAGGGTTTATAACTCGATTCTTGTAGAATTCCAACCACCCCCCAGGCATGCGCAGTTTCGATACACCGACTCCTTTGACAACGATTTCTCCTTGTTGTTGAGGGAAAGAAGATCAACAAATATAGACACGATGATGAGCGACAAAATCGAAGTCGAGGTGAACATGATGGCATTGGGGAAGATCAAACATAGATTCAACAGAGACGATAAGAAACCCCAAGGAGACGCACAACCATCGACATCTCAGTCTTCAGACGACAAATTTGACTTGATGATGAGGACGATGGAGAAAATGATGGAGAGAATGATGGAGATAATGTCCATGGGAAACAGACCTGCCACCCGGGAACAACATGACCCCCAACCCAAAAATTAGAACCTCAGAAGGGGTCAAGTTCCCAAGATCAGGAAGAGGGAGCAGAGAGATCAAGGCAAGCAATAGACAAGGCTTCTATTCCAAAACAATTATGTGGACGAGGACTTTGATTAGATATTCGAAGAGAAAATGCATTGTTGCGATGACAAGAACCCACACATGTTTTTAACAAAGGGTGAACATGATTAGTACATGAGGGAAAACAACGATTTTGTGTTGGAAATGGATGATACATCGTTTTGTGAAGAAGATGATGCGCTTTCTTGGGAAATAAAAGAAATCAGGAAATTTTATCACAACGCCATTATGCAGTTCCAAAAGCAACACAACCTCAAAAGAAAAAGGGTGCCTACGCAATATCAACAGTCAAACCCCTTCAAAGATCCTCATCAGACAAATCCCTTGAGGAAACCCCCAGTGGATACCCCTTCCACAAGCCTACCAAAGCCAGATGACCTGACCAAGGATGCAACTGAAAAGGCAAAGTCAAAGGAGGAGGCTCTGAGGAAATTACTAGTAACAAGCCGGGAAGCGTGTGGAAAAGAGGTAGAGAAGGTATATGCCCCCCTTAGCTTCGAGCATGAAATGGCCAAGATCAAAATATCTGTCCCTTTTAATGAACTTATGAGAAAGGGTGAATATGGAGAGAAAATTATTAAAATGCTAAAAATGGGAGGGACCCCCAATGCTAAAATTATTATTTTGTTCGGTCCACGCGTTGAGGTGACAAGCGATACTGATAACGTTCCCCCATTCTATGTCAGTCTAAAATTTCATGACATGAGCATGCATAATGCCATGCTGGATTCAGGTGCGTCGCACAACCTCATGCCAAAGGTGATCATGGATGAGTTGGGTTTGGATGTCACCAGACCCTATAAGGACCTTTTTTCTTTTGATTGGAGGAAAGTCAAGTGCTTGGGTCTCATCAAGGATTTGGTCATATCATGGCCCAAATTCCTTCGAAAAACATGGTTATGGATGTGGTCTTGGTAGACATACCCCCTAAGTTTGGCATGCTTCTTTCCAGGTCGTGGGTTGTGAAGTTAAAAGGGACTATGAAAATGGACATGTCATATGCCACCATTCCTATCTTTGGCCAGGATAGACGGTTGTACAGAGAAGTGATGCTGAAATACATGGTAAGTAGTAAGACATAGCCAAATAACCATCCCATCTACTCCGTCGATACTGAGGTCAGCTCCTCCATATTCTACAATGACCTGAGCTTCAAAGAGGAAGAGCTGACAACCATCATGATCGCCAATGAGGAAGCCGTGTGACAAGCAACAAAGTGTGCTGAACCAAAGAACCATGTAAGAAATGAGACATGTAACATGAGTTTCAATGGCACTGTAAGTAAGGAAGGAGCAGGGGCCGACGTATGGATAAGCCCCCCCAAGGTGGGCACAAAACTGTGCTCATACAAGCTCAAGTTCGAATGTACAAACAACATGTCCAAGCATGAGGCACTGATTTTGGGCCTAAAGGTGTTGAAATAATTAGGCACAAAGAGGATAGCAGTGCACAGAGACTCCGAGCTGGCTAAAAACCAGGTGAAAGGCACGTATCAATCCAAACACCCTTGGTAGAGAGAATACAAAAACCTAGCACTAGACCTCCTAATTCTCGGAGTGTGAGATATTGGCGATCCTGAGGGTGCATAATCAAATCACCGATGCATTGGTCACCTCGGCCTCAACTTTTAAAATTCCCATCTTTCCAAACATAAAATAAGAGATCGAAGTCAAACACAGGTCGACAATCCCTGATAATATTAAACATTGGCAAGTGTTTGAGAATGACAAATAGGTGGAGAGGTTCCTCCTAATGAGCAATAAGTTCACGAACATACACATTGATGATGAGTGCTACTGCGATGACGATGAGAGTGCAGATGCGCGTGGTGATGATGATCCTTTACAGAACCAGATAGAGGGAAGGGACATAGTACAACTAAAAAATAATATCATCCCAAAGGGGTTAGTTCCACTGGAAAAGTTGTTTGACGAAAACGACGTGGCTAGAAATCCCAAGATCATTGCAAACGATGAGGATGTCGAATATTCCAACATCGGGACCGAGGAGAAACCAAAAATAATCAAATTGTTGAAAATTCTCAGTCCATAGGTCAAGAAAGACTACATCAAGCTCATGAAGTATTTCCCCGATGTTTTCGCTTGGAGTTACGACAACTTGAAGGTATACGACACTAAAGTGATTTAGCATGTCATCCCTCTCAAAGAAGACCATAGGCCTTTCAAACAAAACTTGTGATGGATAAATCCCCTGCTGTTGCCGCTAATCGAAAAGAAGGTAAAGAAACTCTTCAAAGCTAAAAATATCGTTTCTTTGAGGTTTTCTAAGTGGGTGGCTAAATTGGTACCTATTAGAAAAAAGAGTGGCGAAATAAGATTGTGTGTGGATTTTCGAAACTTAAACAAAGTGTCCCTCAAGGACCACTACCCGCTCCCTAAAATGGACTATATTCTGTAAAAGGTATTGGGGTCCTAGAAGATGTCCATGCTGGATGGTTTTTCGGGTTATAATTAGATCATGGTCCACCCAGATGATAGGGAAAAAATGGCTTTTACGACACCATGGGGGATGTTCATGTATGCCAAGATGCCTTTCGGCCTGATGAACGTTGGAGCCACCTTCCAGAGGGAAATGGATATAGAATTTGCTGACGAAAAGGACAATTTTATTGTGATCTATCTAGATGACATCACAATATATTCTGACTACGATGAACAACACCTCGAGCATCTGAAGAAATTTTTCTAGAAGTGTAGGAAATTCAACATATCATTAAATCCAAAAAAATCACTTTTTGGGATGCAAGAAGGGAATTTGTTGGGGCACATCATCTTGAAGGAGTGTATCAAGGTATACCCTAGTAGGGTTGAGGGGATTCTAAAAATTGACACTCCGCGTAGTAAGAAGGAAGTGTAATCCTTTCTGGGAAAAGTGAATTTCTTGAGAAGGTTCATTCCGGACCTGGCAGAAATTATAAAAAATATCACCTACATGCTCAGAAAGGGGAATGAGATCAAGTGGAACCTGGAGGCCAGGAAATCATTTGAAGATATCAAAGTAGCACTGACTAAAGCTCCCGTGTTGGCCATTCCATATTTCACAAAGGACTTCATCCTGTTTTCATTCGCTTCAGAGCATATGATTGCCGACGTGCTGTTGCAGAAAGACGATCACGACTTTGAAAAACCCATAGCCTATTTCAGCAGAATGCTGAGGGATGCTCCACTAAAGTATGCAATTATGGAGAAACAAGAATGCGCCTTAGTGAAGGCCCTAAAGGAGTTCATAATGTACATATTGCACTCCCATGTTATCGCTTACGTGCCAAACAACTCAGTCAAGGATATCTTGACTCAGCCCGACCCATATTGAAGGAGAGGTAAGTGGATAACAACCATGCTGGAATACGACCTCGAAATCAAGCCCATGAAGCTGATCAAGGGTCAGGGCCTTGCAAAGCTGATGGTGTAGTCAGACTGTGATACTTTGGGGATCAAATTCATCGCTGATCTGTCAGAAAAACCTTAGGAAGAAACAACTGTGCAGGTATCTCAAGAGTTCATTGATTCACCATGGTATACAAACATCATCTATGTGATGAGAAATCTGCAAGCCCCCTCGGGTTTAAGTAAAACAAAGGCCCAATTTTTAAAGCTCAAAGCGGTCAGGTTTTGCATCTTGGATAACTCAATGTACTAGAAAGATCCCGAAGGGATATTGCTAAGTTGTTTGCTAGAGAATGACGCGAAACAAGCCAACGAGGAATTTCACAAAGGCGACTGCAGAGGACACCGCTACTGGAAAACCACCGCGCATAAAATCCTAAGAGTGGGTTACTATTGGCCTACCATCTTCATAGACATATAAAAATAAGTGTCTGGTTGCCACGAGTGTCCGATTTTCGACGGAAGAAGAAAGCTACAACCCTTTCCACTAAAGCCGATCTCGATCGAAGCACCTTTCATGCAGTGGGGCTTGGATTTTATAGGGGAAATAAATCCACCATCCTCGGTGTAGCACAAATGGATACTCACAGCCAAATATTACTTCACGAAATGGATAGAAGCAATCCTCACAAAGAAGGCTACTGACGCAGTCATCATCCAATTTTTGGAGACAAACATCCTGTCAAGATTTGGATGTCCTATCAAGATAATAACAGATAACACGACCACATTCAAGTCCAAGAGGATGGAGAAGTTTTGTCAGGATTACAATATAACCCTGGGACATTCTACAACATACTACCCACAAGGAAACGAGTTAGAAGAATCATCAAATAAAAGCCTGACCAATATCATCAAAAGACTCCTGCAAGACAACAAGAAGGCCTGACACAAAAAGCTTATTTATGCACTGTGGGTGGACTGAGTTACCACCAAGAAGTCCATCTCAATGTTTCCATTCCAGATTGTATATGGCGCAGACACAATTTTCCCTACCTCACTGGGGTTTCCCATTAGAAATTTTCTACAAGAGCAGGAGGCCAAGCCAGATGACACGTAGAGGAAAATAAATCAGCTAATCTACACATAACAGATGAGAGAACAGGTGTACAATTGATCACAACTCCAATAGGAGAGGATGAAGAAAACCTTTGACAAGTGTTCTAAGCAAGATGAGTTTTGGTTGGGTGATTTGGTGTTGAAATGGGACGCGAGGAATGAGGATAAAGGAAAGCATGAAAAATTTGATAATATTTGGACGGGTCCATTCAAAATCGGTGCAGATCACATAAATAATGCTTATTTTATGGAAGAACTAAATGGAGAGTGTGTTGGTTGGGGGCCTGTAAACGACAGGTTCCTCAAACACTATCCGGTGAAATAAAATCCGTTTGAGTCGCATGTCATTATAAAAAGTCATTTTATTTTTTGTGACGAGTCAGTATATCAACATAAAATTGAAGCCCAAAGTGAAGGCTGAATGTTTTAGAAACTGCGTCGATAGGTTTAGGTTGAGTTTTGTTTTTCAGTGTCTGAAAGTCGAATAAGGCCCAATGGTCAGGCACCTGGTCTACTTTTCTTTGCTACCTCGTTGAGAGGATAGCATCCCTGTTGGATCTAGCTATTAGCGCCACCATTTTTCTCTTCAATTAGAGTCGGTTTTAGTCGAGTTATGGCCCGTGTGTCAAAGCATGTGAGGTGAGGTACGTAGCAACAAAGGGGTCAAAGTCAGCAGGTGGCCGGTTGGCCCTTGGAGTCAGGAAGGGATGTCAGAGTCCAAACATGCATAAATAGTACGAGTCTATTCCCAAAGAGTTGGGTCTTGTCAAAAAGGGAGTTTTCTACATGCCTCAGGTCTAGGCAAGTTGTTAATAGAAGTCGCATCGAAAAGTGCAGTAACCATTATTGGCTCATTATGAAGGTTGAAAGAATGAAAAAATCATGAAGTTCGTATCATGTATGTTCTGTAGCCCTTATCAGATGTACTTTACATGCGTAGATGTGATATGGAAAATCTGTAGTTCGTTTTGAAACATCCAGTCGCCATGAATTCAATGTTCCTTGGTTGATCGAAGTTCCACATTGGGCCTTTGCCACATGCACCACATGCAAGACAAATACGGGTTGCACCATGGAAACCTCGCAAAATGTAAAAAAGGGCGCGCGAAGTGGCATGCGTGCCATGCCCGATCCCCAAAGTGATTGGGATTTGTTGTCATTCACAACAGTCACCCCCAAGGATCCAAAGGGAGTTTTACCTTTGCTCACAGAAGCGATGATATCACACCGCGCAGAGCCTGAAATGGAAGAAGCTGTGTAGGAAGGAAAGATGTTAGAAGCCCTGTCTTCCCAACAACAAATACCCTAGAGAAGGGGCAAGCCAAGGAAGAACAAGGAAGCTGGGGAAACCCAAGTACCAAACAAGCCGCACGCAAAATCGGCTACCAAAGAATTACTTATGCACGCTATTCGGTTGGAGTCTGTCGAAGGCACAATCTGAGGAAGCGGGAGCAAAACAAGGAGGAAAGATGTCACATGCACTAATGTTCGAGAGCCATCTCAATAACTAAAGCAGGAGCAACTCACTGTCTCTTAACTTTACCAGGAAAACAGGGAATTGAGACAACAACTAGCAACAAAGACCCTTGAAGTGTCAGCATCGCAAGGCCACGAAGGAAACATGACGTGGCTTAAGAGAAAACTTAGAGAGGTGCAGGATACAAACGTACAACTGTGTGAAACACAGAGGCTTTCAGAAGAAAGGAATGCGAATCATTTCAGAGAATGTGAAGCGACCGAGAAGAAAGTCTGCGCAGCTCTTGCCAGCGTGCATAAGAAACATGATTAATTGAGTTCATTCTCGTATCATAAAAAAGAGTGCAGATCTTGAAAGTTTTGAAGTAGGCATCACCCTTAGACGGTTTTTTCATTTTGGTAACGGTCACGACATTCAACAACCACTCACCACGCACACACCCCAACAAACCAACACGTGATAGAAATGAAGGCCATTACAGTAGATGGCGGGAGCCTATCAGAATACTTGATCATTCAGATATCTTGTCTAAGGAAGGTTTTGACACATCACTCTCCCCATGACGAGACCTCGCTGATAACTAAATTCCCATGGAAGAATACAAGCAGTCATGATGCGACCAGATGCAATTGTTTTCTATTTTTGGAAAGATGTCATGCAGAGAGTCATTTAGCATAGAAAAATCGATTTCCTAAATTCTAGGGACAGTAGCTGGTGAGAAGGGAAACCCAAGCGATGCCCTTGCCTATATATTTTATCTTTTCAATGTAAGCTAGGTTGGTTGGAAAAAATTAGTATAGACAGTGACTATTGGATGTAGTTTGAGTTCGATCGAAATTTAATGCAAAAGTCCTGAAGCTTTGATGAAAAGATTCTAATTGTAGCAGTCGGATGTATTGTTTCCTTTCTTTGCGTATGTACTTCCTGTGTTCTTTATTCATATCTATTTCTGTCTGAATAGGAACGTAATTTCGAACCACTAGGTGAATGATCTGCAGTATGAATGTGTTTGGTCTTTATTCACCATCAAATATCAGATTTGATCGTTGTCATTCTCCCAGGGAAAGATATTCCATTAATCTGATCCTTGACAATGATGCTAGAAGATGTTGGTCCTAAAGTATGCACTTGTCTGCTAAAGGGAAGAGCTAGGCCACCTCAAGTTTGAAATGGTTTTTTTTTTTTATTATTTTGGTTTTCTTGGTCAGTTGCAGGATTGGTATACCAAGAAAAAAACATGGTTGGGTTGAAAAGATGATATAGTTGTAGGTTATCCTTGGCTGGTGGCATACAAATGATAGACAAGTGAGAAAATAGAGGGATGAACAAAGGAAGAATAACAAACAACTCAATGAATTATCTGTTGTAGGAAGTTTAAGTCTTAAAATAATATTTCAAGGAATTAAACATGTATCCAAACATAATTACTCCCACAGGCTACAATACAAACAAATATTTACTAAAGCATTAGTTGTTTTATATGTTGCATATCGGTAAAGATGAGTTATACAATAGTTGAAAGGAAAATGAAATTTACTTTGCACACATCAAAAGCTGCATTCAAGATATGAGAAAAACACACATAGATTTGAACATAAAAACACACTGTCATCAAGAGCGTATTCACTAGGTAGAGAGATTTTTTCCAATCATGGAACATGTTCAACCAATTTGATATATTGAATTCCTTCCCAAAAATAAAATCCCTAATTCATACAAAAACTGCATATTTATAAAATTTGTAGAGGCTCTCGTCCATATGAAACTGAGGCTTAACTCTACACTATCAGTTGGAGAACAACTTATTGACTTAAGTAAATATTGTTGGAGTATAGTAATGCATACTTCAAACTTGACTTAAAAAAAAGGAAGTGGTTCATATTAAGCACAAATGACCACTTATTATGCCTTAATTTAAAAAGGTCTTGAAATTAAACAACCAAAACTGTTACTAATGATAAAACTAAATTGATGCATATGCTGAAGTGAAATGAGATTTGAAAAAACTAACTAGGACTGATAGACCTACGTTTTGAATCGAGTACTTGTATCCATGTACATTTTTGGAGGCCATATGGAAGATAACCTAATGTGCATGAAGCTTCCTCTAACTCTTCCTCCTCTTTGATAGCAGTAAACTAGAACAAAACTCAACCAAAATTTGATGAATTTCTGGAAAAAATGACCTCAAAGGTATTTTCATTTCTACCAAACCATGATACTTATGTAAAATATAAGAGAGGCTTTTGTGCATGGTCCCGTTCTAAAAAAAAATCTATTTTAGTTTTCACAATTTCACCTGCAGTTGTTCATAGGGTGCACCAAAAGACAAGGGCACAAAAAGGGAAATCAACATTTGGCGAATTTATGGAAAAACAACCTCAAAGGTCTCTTTGATTCTCTCAAACCATGATACCTCTGTAAAATATGAGAGATATTTTTGTGCATGGGATTTTTATTAAAAAAAACTTTTCTTTGTTTTTCACAAATTCACCTCCATTTGTTCGGGAGGTGTGTCGAATGAGAATGACAAAAACATGAAAAAAACTAGAGCATTTTGTGAATTTATGGCAATGCCTTAGAAATCCTTTCTTTGAATGTGCTCTGTCTCTATTTAATCATGAAATGATATATTTGGATGTTATTTTATTGACATATAAATCTAGAATCGACCCTTGATTGACCCTTATGAATATAGAGTTGCTAGATTGTTTCTGGTGAATGTTGATCTGAAATTATTCTCGGAAAAGAGGATCGAATCTGCAAAAAGATTGAGATATGGAAGTGAATATGATCATTTTCTTATTTTTCAAATACTCTGTCTTTCAAATCTTCAATTGATAACACACGTTTCTTCCGGGAAATGGCATGATAATTCAAGTTTTTTTAGGCTTAATGAACATTTCAGGGTCTTGTTTCCCTTTTCTCTTTCTATTTTTCTTGGCTTCATGGGATTCCTTAATCAAGGTTTCCATAGGCACAAATTTCACAACAACAATATTGGGACTGTGTTGTTTAGTTTTCCTTTGTCGCCTTGTTTTTTTTTCTTGGGAATTTTGTCCTGCTGCATGGTGGAGTTCACAACCTTGTCTTCTGAATGCTCAGGTGACAATGGGCCTGGTGGAGTAACTTGTTCCTCTTGTTGTTTGATACAAACCTTGCTTCCCTCCTTCTCTCTTTTCTTTGTTGTAGCTGAACTATTTGCGCTCGATGGGTACCTTTAGTTTTTGGAGCCCTTTTGTGCTTGCATCTTGTTGTGATGCCTTTGATGAGATACTAGCTTCAGGGGAAACCTTATCTTTTGTATCATCTTCATCTCCTTTATCATCAATCTTTGTATCAGGTTTATTTTCTTGATTTAGTGAACCCACATATTATAGAAAGTAATTCCAAGATGTTTCAATTTCATCCAGTGCGAAAAATGAGTGACGAGCTGATTCTTGAACTTTAATTCACTGAGACTGCATACAATTAGATGATCGTGACCTTAATTTGGATGAAGTTTCACCTGTAACTATAATTCTCTGCAACCTCTTGTGATGATGAAAACTATAGGTGAAGTTCACATGATATTAGCATGACCTTAACATGAGCTATGTGATCATGAACTTAGAAATTACTATCATATTGGGGTGCTCATGATCTTGCATGCGCATGCAGGCACCAATATTGCACTTTTTTTTTTTAAATATTTGAATTCACTTCTGAACGTTGAAAGATTGATCCAGATTTTATGAGTAGAACGAAATGAATACAGATTATTAATAGGTTCTTAACACAAAATAACAAATATACAATAAAACTAGTTTTCTATTCAATAAGGAAATACGCTAAAACTGTAAAATGCAGCGGAAACAAGCTTGCTGGAATGATGACGACTTATCTCTGAGAAGAGATGTGATGGCTGCACTCATTCACATGAAGATGATTACAATGAGGCTCTAAAGGACCTTTTACAATAACTAGGAATTCCAAAAACCTTAGACATAAAAAAACCTAACGCTAGGAGATGAAGCACCAAAATTCATGTGGGCCCCGTTTGGGTAAGTTAGTACATCAACTTCCCGGGGTCGTAACTTTTGCATACAATCTCCGTTTTAGGCGTATGATAGCCCATTGGAAAGGTATCATAGAGGAGAATAATTTTAGGGGAAATAACAAAGGAAAAAATATATATTTTCCCCGTTTTCCCAAAAAACATCGTTTAGGGCCTCAAAACAGCTCCGAAAGTGAAAAATTGCTAAAAATAGTAAATTAACAAAATTGCCAGAAAATTGTTTTGAGTCAGTTGGAAAAGGTGGGTGGCCACCGATATCCACTTGGATCAATCCTCCCTCATTAGGAAGAAATGGTATCCATTGCGTTGATTTCCCCCATCAGATGAGAAAATTTCTAATGAATTTGGCCCCGGGTGAGCCACTTGCCTTGGTGCAAGAGCTGCCCTGCTTTGACGACTCGATAAAGCTAGATCCTTTGATATCGAGTGCCCTTGATCTATGTGTCCACAATATGATCACTAGATTCCTGTTGTATGTAGTCGGGGTTGAGCTCTGTTGGTGTCAGCTATTCTGCTACTTCTGAGGTGTCCAATAATGGTGGCAAATAAGGGCGAAGGAGATCCATGTTGAACACTGGGTGCAGGCCAAGGAAAGAAGAATGTTGAGATCAAAAGAATTATCCCCCAAGACCTTGGTGATGGTGTACGACCCATAATAGAGTGGGAGAAGATTTCTATGGGGTCTTGTAAGGCGTTTTTTCTATAAGTGCAACCAAACTTTGTTTCCCACCTGAAACTTATGTGGCACCCAATGTTGATCATAGCGCTGCTTGTACTTTTCATTGGAATTCTATAGGATATCTAGAACCTGTTGGTGGATGTGCTGGATCCACTCAATGAACTGGGTGGCTTTGTCAGCTTCAGTTGGAGTAGGATATGAGTTGGTTGAGGTGACCGCAAGGGGAAGTGCAACATCTATGGGACCCAATGGTTGGAATCCCAACCCCACCTGAAAGGGGATGTGGCCGGTTGAGCTATGCAGGGCTCGATTGTAGCTATGCTGGACATAGGGAAGGCTCTCATCCCATGTGCGAGGGTGATTTTAATTATACGTGCGAAGGATATACACAATCATTCAATTTACGACCTCGATTTGGCCATCTGTTTGGGGGTGGAAGGCCGCGGATTTGGTGAGCTTGGTGTCCAATAGTGACTAGAGGCTAGACCAGAATGTGTTGATAAATTGACTGTCTCGATCTGAGACAATGGTTTGTGGGATTCCAAAATGTACCCAGAATCGTTCAAAGAAGATCTTGGCAGTGGCCTCTGCTATGATGCTCTTCTTGTAGACAATAAGAATTGCCATTTTAGAAAAGCGATCAATAACCACAAAAACATAGTCATTTCCCTGCTTGGTGGATGGGAGGCTCAACATGTAGTCCATTGAGATGGATTTCCATGGCCTGTCAAGAGTAGGAAGGGGGGTGTACAGGCCCTGTTTCCTAGTGGTCAGTTTGGACATAGCACAGACAGTGCAGGACTTGATATACTTGCTAACCTCATGTCAAAGTTTCGACCAGTAGAAATGTTTCTTTAGCATCGCCACTGTATTTTCGATGGTGAAGTGTATTGCCATCCAACTGTAGTGGGCTTCCCAGATCATCTTTGCTCACTCACTTGATGGAACAAAGATATGGCCCAGATGACACAACAACCCATCCTGAAGATGGAAATTATCGACAACTGCGTTTGCACCCAACATTTGGTAGGTGGTGGCGAAGTCCGGGTCTGTCTCATAGAGTTGGGGCCATCCATAGGTCTAATGGCCACATGATTCTAGCACCATGGTGAGTGCCATGACTGGTGGTCTACTAAGGCAATCAACGACGCGCTTTATGCTTCCTGTTTTATACTTGATGTTGAGGTGGATTTGTTGCAAGTATGTGGACCACTTTTGATGGTGGTCATTCTGCAATTTTCCTTGTGTCTGCATGAACTGTAGTGGCTTATGGTCGGTGTAGATGACTGTCTCCTTCCCAAGAATGTAATGTCTCCCCTGACGGTAGGCTTTCACAATGGAGTACATTTCTTTTTTGTAAGTAGGGTACTTACAGACAACATATGATAGTGTATCACTGTGATAGGCCACGAGGTGGTCGTGCTGAGTGAGAACGATGCCCACAACATAGTCTGAAGCATTTGTCTCGATCTCAAAGGGTTGCTGCAGGTATGGTAATGAAAGTACCGGGGCTGAGCATAAGCGCTTCTTCAAATCATCGAACGCTTGTTGTTGGGACCAATCCCAAGAAAATTTCTCCTTACCACCACCCCTGGTTATTTGGTTGAGGGCCCATGCAATATGGGAGAATCTGAACACGAACCTGCGGTAGAAATTGGCAAGGCCCAAGAAGATTTGAAGCTGAGTGAGTGTGGTTGGGGTTGGACGATCAAGGATGACTTGAATCTTGTATGGATCCACATGTATGCCATGCTTATCAACTATGTAGCCCAGGTAATGGACCCTATCCATTCTGAAGGAGCATTTTTCAAAGTTGGCGTATAGTTTGTGCTGTCGGAGGGTGTGCAGAACCCGCTGAATATGGTGCAAGTGTTCAGCCTAAGTCTTGCTATAAATGAGAATGTCATCCAGATACACCACTAAAAAAGTATTGGTGAATGGTTGCAGGACATCATCCATCATCCTCATGAACGTGGCTGGTGCATTTGTCAAACAAAAAGGCATGACCAACCATTCAAAAAGGACTTCCTTTGACTTGAATGCGGTCTTCCATACATATGTCTGGTCTATTGGGACTTGGTGGTAGCCAGACTTCAGATAAATATTACTGAAGTATTTGACCTCGTGAGTTGATCAAGGAGGTCGTTGATTCAGGGAATGGGGTACTGGTTTCTGACTATGATTTTATTCAGAGCTCGATAATCAATGTAGAGTCTCCAGGTTCCATATTTCTTCTGTACCAGCACGATTGGGCTCCCACAAGGTGATGAGCTAGGACATATGTGCCCCTTGTGGATCAGTTCTTAGATCTATTGCTTGATCTCCTCATTCTCTAATAGAGAGCGATGATGGACTGGCCCATTGGACAGCGGTGCGTCAGGGGTCAGATTGATGGGGTGCTTGAACTGAAAGTGCAGAGGTACCCCGGTAGGTGAAGAGAAGATATTTGACTATTCTTCCATGACCTTATCTACTTGCTTATGTTGTGTGGGGAGGTCGACCGTAGAGACCCTGGATGTGGATGTGATATTTCAATTATTCTGAGAGCGAATCATGAAGAATTCAAACTTCCCCATATGAGAGATGACCTTCCTACATTTCTTAGCATAGATCAAGGAAATAGCACTAGGTGGGACTGCCTCGGGTATCCTGTACAATTTCATGTTCAAAGTAATAATAAAACTACAAGGCCTAGAATCATATACAACATGACATTTCCATAAATAAGGATGGCCCAAAATAACATCACAAACTTTGAGAGGAGAAACATCACACAATACCTCGTCTTTGAAGGGCTTGATGCCATATGACAATCGACACTGTTGGATGATGCGGAGATCAATTCCTTGGCGAAGCCATCCAATGGTGTAGGGTTGTGGGTGCGATGTTGTCGACGGGGCCAACTACTTTTCGACCTCTGTTAAGATGAGGTTCTTCTGACTACCACGATCAACGATGAAGTGCAGCGGGGTTCCTTTTACCCACATCTGTGAATGAAAGAGGTGCTCTCCTTCTTCTGGCTCGTTTGGTTCACCAGGTTGGAGCTTGGTGGTAGAAACGGTGGCACTGGGTTTCAATTCAATGATCTGTCTTCCCATTTCTAGTTCTGGCTCAGACTCAGAACCCACATCTTATTCAGAGGCTTTCACTTCGGCCACCAATGACTTCTATGAGCGGTAGTCAACAATGTTATGCCAAGGGCTCTTATGGAAGCCACACCACTTCTCGGTATATTTCTTTGTCTTTTCGGTGTCCTTCTTTTCTTGCAGCTTGGACTGGTTGTCCCGATACTGCCCATATTTTCTCTGTCCTTTGTTCTATGGGCTGGGGCCACCTTTTCCTGGCTTTTATTGTGAGGGGTTCCTAGGCCCAAATTTCTACATCTTTTGTTTGAGCTTCTGCTCGATTTTGACAACATATCGGTAGGTTGCGCCCAAGCATGAGATGTCCATAAATTACGTTTTGGTTTGGATGTATCTATGCAGAACCCCACGATACTTGAGAACCAGATGTCACTCTGAATATTTGATACCCAACTTGGTGCACAAGGTATGGAAGATATTTGTGAAAGCTGGCACTACTTGGTCTCTTTCTTGCCGTAGTGTGGTCCATTTGGTATACAAGTTGTCATAACTTCTGATAGGGTAGTATTGTTCCTTAATAGCATCCATGAAGGATTCCCAGGTGGCCGTGACTGTAAATAATGAAGGTTCCTCTGTTTCCTTTTGCTCAGAGAAAGTTTCCCACCAATCTTTGACATGGGGAACGACTTTGAGGGGCGCAAAAGTAATATTTTCTCTATTCGAAAAGTTATGGACAGAAAAATACCCTTCTAGAAGATTCAACCACTTGTCTACAACATCTGCGTCTATCTCACCTTCAAATATAGGAATATCAAATTTTATTTGTACCTTGAAGGGGGTGACGCCTCCACTTGAAGAAGATGCGTCGCCTGTTGGTATCCACCGAAGGATTTGCGCAAAACTATCCATCATCTCGTTCCTTTGTTGCATGAAGGATTCCTCAATTAACAGTTTGAAAGGATCTCCTGTCCCGTCATATTTATTTTCTCCTACCATGATAAGTCGCTTGGGTGTGCGAGAGATTTTTTCCTCAAGAGAAACAAGCTCGAGACCCAACTCTTTGTACTCCGACCTTGTTGGGGACATGCATTAAGATGACAAGGAGAAGACCGCTCTGATACCACTAATCCGGATTTTATGAGCATAATGAAATGACTACAGATCATTAACAGGTTCTTAACAAAAAATAACAGAGATACAATAAAACTTGTTTTCTGTTCAATAAGGAAATAAGATGAAACTGTAAAATGCAGCGGAAACAAGCTTGCTGGAATGGTGGCGGCTTGTCTCTGAGAAGAGATGTGATGGCTGCGCTCATTCACAAGAAGATGATTACAATGAGGCTTTGAAGGAATGTTTACAATAAAAAGGAATGTAAAAAAACTTAGACATCAAAAAACCTAACCCTAGGAGATGAAGCGCCAAAAGTCATGTGGGCCTCGTTTGGGTAAGTTAGTACATTAAATTCCTGGGGTTATAACTTTTGCATATTATCTCCGTTTTAGGCGTATGATAGCCCGTTGGAAAGGTATCATCCAGGAGATTCATTTTTGGGTTTATATGAAAGAAATTTAGATATTTCTCCTCTTTTCCCCAAAAAACATCGTTTAGGGCCTCAAAACGACCCCGAAAGTGAAAAAATGCTAAAAGTAGTAAATTACCAAAATTGCCAGAAAATTGTTTTGAGCCAGTTGGAAAAGGTGGGTGGCCACCTATATCCACCTGGATCAATCATCCCTCCTTAGGAAGCAATGGTATCCATTGCGTTGAGTTCCCCCATCAGATGAGGAAATTTCTGCTGAATTTGGCCCCGTGTGAGCCACTTGCCTTGGTGCAGGAGTTGCCCTGCTTTGATGACTCAATAAAGATGGATCCTTTGCTGTCGAGTACCCTTGATATTTGTGTCGAAAATATGATCACTAGATGCCTATTGTATGCATTCGAGGTTGAGATCTGTTGGTGTCAGTTGTTCTGCTACTTCTAAGGTGTCCAATAATGGTGGGAAATAAGGGCGAAGGAGATCCACATTGAACACTGGGTGCAGGCCAAGGAAAGGAGGAATGCGGAGCTCAAAATAATTATTCCCCAAGACCTTGGTGATGGTTTATGACCATAATGGAGTGGGTGAAGCTTCCGATGGAGTCCTGTAAGGCGTTGTTTTTATAAGTGCAACCAAACTTTGTCGCCCACCTGAAACTTATGTGGCACCTGATGTTGATCATAGCACTGCTTGTACTTGTCATTGGACTTCTGTAGGATATCTTGAACATGTTGGAGGATGTGATGGATCCTCTCAATGAATTGGGTGGATTTTTTAGCTTCAGTTGGAGCAGGACATGAGTCGGTTGAGGTGACCACAAGGGGAAGTGCAACATTTATGGGACCCAATGGTTGGAATCCCAACCCCACCTAAAAGGGGTTGTGTCTAGTTGAGATATGAAGGGATCGATTGTATCTATGCTGGACATAGGGAAGGCTCTCATCCCATGTGCAAGGGTGATTTGAATTATACATGTGAAGGATATGCACAATAATTCGATTTACGACCTCGGTTTGGCCATCTGTATGGGGGTGGAAGGCCGTGGATTTGGTGAGCTTGGTGTCCAACAATGACTAGAGGCTCGACCAAAATGTGTTGATAAATCGACTGCCCCGATATGAGACAATGGTTTGTGGGATTCCAAAATGTACCCAGACTCGTTCAAAGAAGAGCTTGGCAGTTGCCTCTTCTGTGATGCTCTTATTGCAGGCAACCAAAATCGCCATTTTAGAAAAGCGATCAACAACAAAAAAAACACAGTCATTTCCCCTCTTGGTGGATGGGAGGCTCGACATGTATTCCATTGAGATGGATTCCCATGGCCTGTCAGGAGTAGGAATATGGGTGTATAGGCCCTGTTTCTTAGTGGTCGGTTTGGCAATAGTGGAGGCAGTGGAGGACCTAATATACTTGCTGATCTCTTGTCGAAGTTTTGACATGTAGAAATGTTTCTATAGCATCGCCACTATATTTTCAATGTCGAAGTGTCCTACAAATCGACTGTAGTGGGCTTCCCAGATCATCTTCGCTCACTCTCTTGATGGAAGACATATATGGCCCAGACGACACAACAACCCATCCTGAAGATGAAAATTATCGACAACTACGTTTGCACCCAACATTTGGTAGGTGGTGGCGAAGTTTGGGTCCATCTCATAGAGTTGGGGCCATCGAGAGGTCTCATGGCCACAAGAGTCTATCACTTTGGCGAGTGCTGCGACTAGCGGTCTGCTAAGGCAATCAACGACGCGATTGGTGCTTCCTGTTTTATACTTGATGTTGAGGTGGAATTTCTTCAAGTACGTGGACCACTTTTGATGGCGGTCATTCTGAAATTTTCCTTGTGTTTGCATGAAATGCAGTGGATTATGATTGATTTGGATGACTGTCTCCTTCCTAAGAATGTAATGTCTTCACTGGCGGCAGGCTTGCACAATGGAGTACATTTATTTGTTGTAAGTAGGGTACTTATGAACATCATTTGATAGTGTCTCACTATGATAGGCCACGAGGTGGCTGTGCTGAGTGAGAACGACGCCCACAGCATAGTCTGAAGCATCTATCTCGATCTCAAAGGGTTGTTGTAGGTCTGGTAGTGAAAGTACTGGGGCTGAGCACAAGTGCTACTTCAAATCATCGAATGCTTGTTGTTGGGACCGTGCCCATGCAAATTTATCCTTACCAACACCCCTGGTTATTTGGCTGAGGGCCCACACAATATGGGAGAATCCGAACATGAATCAATCTTATTAAAGTATTTGGCCCCCGTGCGCTGATCAAGGAAGTCATCGATTCGAGGAATCAGGTACTAGTTTCTGACTGTGTTTTTCTTCAGAGCTCGATAATCAATGCAGAGTTGCTAGGTTCCATCTTTCTTCTGTACCAACATGATTGGGCTCTTGCAAGGTGATGAGATGGGATAGATGTGCTCCTTGAGGAGCATTTCTTGATCTGTCACTTGATATCCTCATTCTATAATAGAGAGAGGTGATAGACTAGCCCATTGGGCAGTGGTGTGCTGGGGGTTATATCGATGGGGTGCTTGACCTGGCAGTGTATAGGTACCTCGATAGGTGAGGAGAATATATCTGATTATTCCTCCATGACATTATCTACTTGCTTTTGATGTGTTGAGAGGTCATCCACAGAGACCCTAGACGTGGCTGCGATCTTTTGCTTATTTTGAGAGAATCATGAAGAAGACAAACTTCCTCATCTAAGAGATGACCTTCCTACATTTCTTAGCAGAGATCAAGGAAATAACACTAGGTGGGTCTGCCTCGAGTATCCTGTAGAATTTCCTGTTCAAAGTAATAATAACACTACAAGGCCTAGACTCATATACAACATGATGTTTCCATAAATAAAGTTGGCCCAAAATAACATCACAAACTTCGAGAGTATAAGCATCACACAATACCTTGTCTTTGAAGGGATTGATGTCATACGACAGTCGACACTGTTGGCTAACACAAAGATCTCTTCCTTGGTGGAGCCATCCAATGGTGTAGGGTTGTGGGTGCAATGTTGTTGGTAGGGCCAACCGCTTGACGACCTCTGCTGAGATGAGGTTCTTCTAGATACCGCTATTAATGATGAAGTGCAATGGGGTCCGTTTTACGCACATCTGTGAATGGAAGAGGCACTCTCCTTCTTCTAGCTTGTCTGGTTCACCAGGCTGGAGCTTGGTGGTAGCAATGGTGGAACTGGGTTCCGTGTCAATGATTCTTCTTCCCCTTTCTGGTTCTGACTCAGAGTCAGAACGCGCATCTAATTTAGAGGCTTTCACTTTGGCCAACAACGACTGCTTTGAGCGACATTCAGCAGTGTTATGCCAAGGGTTCTTATGGAAGTCGCACCACTTTTCAGTATCTTTATTTGTCTTTCTGGTGTCCTTCTTTGCTTGCGGCTTGGACTGGTTGTATTGATACTGTCCATATTTTCTCTATCCTTTGTTCGGTGGGTTGGGACCACCCTTTCTTGGATTTTGTTGTGAGGGGTTCCCAGGCCCAAATTGTTATGTGTTTTTTTTTAGCTTCTGCTCGGTTTTGAGGGCATATCGGTAGGCCGCGCCCAAGGATGAGATGTCCATAAATTCCATTTCAGTCTGGATGTATCTATGCAGAGCCTCGTGATACTTGAGCACCAAATTCCACTCCAAATCTTTGATACCTAGCTTGGTGCACAAGGTATGGAAGATATTTGTGAAATCTGACACTTCTTGGTCTCTTTCTTGCCGCAGTGTGGTCCATTTGGTATACAAGTCGTCATAACTTATGATAGGGTAGTATTGTTCCTTAATAGCATCCCTGAAGGATTCCTAGGTGGCTGTGACTGTAAATAATGAGGTTTCCTCTGTTTCCTTTTTCTCACATAAAGTTTCCCACCAATCTTTGACATGGGGAACGACTTTGAGGAGCGCAAAAGTAATCTTTTCTCTATTCGAAAAGTTATGGACATAAAAATACCCTTCTAGTAGATTCAACCACTTGTCTACAACATCTGTGTTGATCTAACCTTCAAATATAGGAATATCTAAGTTTATTTGTACCTTGAAGGGGCGATGCCTCCGCTCGAAGAAGATGTGTCACCTGTTGGTAGCCGCCGAAGGATTTGCGTGAAGCTATCCATCATCTTGTTCCCTTGTTACGTGAGGGATTCCTCAATAAAAAGTTTGAAAGGATCTCCTGTCCCATCATATTTCTTTTCTCCTGCCATGAGAGGTCGTTGGGCATGCGAGAGATTTTCTCGTCAAGAGAAACAAGCTTGAGACCCAACTCTTTGTACTCCGACCTCATTGGGGACATGCATTAAGATGATAAGGAGCTGACCGCTCTGATACCATTGATACAGATTTTATGAGAAGAACGAATGACTACAAATTATTAACAGGTTCTTAACACAAAATAACAGAGATACAATAAAACAGGTTTCTATTCAATAAGGAAATAATTTGAAACTATAAAATGCAGCGGAAACAAGCTTGCTAGAATGGTGGTGACTTATCTCTGAGAAGAGATGTCATGGGTGCGCTCATTCACAAGAAGATGATTACAATGATGATTTGAAGGAATTTTTACAATAAACAGGAATTACAAAACCTTAGACATAAAAAATCCTAACCCTAGGAGATGAAGCGCCAAAAGTCACGTGGACCCCGTTTGGGTAAGTTAGTACATCAACTTCCCAGGGTCATAAATTTTGCATACGATCGTCGTTTTAGGCGTATGATAGCCTGTTGGAGTGGTATTGTAGAGGAGATTCATTTTGGGGAAAATAACAAAGGAATTGTTATATTTCTCCCTGTTTTCCCAAAAAACATCATTTAGGGCCTCAAAACGGCTCCGTAAGTGAAAGACTGCTAAAAATAGTAAATTACCAAAATTGCCAGAAAACTGTTTTGAGCCAGTTGGAAAGTTGGGTGGCCACAGATATCCACCTAGATCAATAGTCCTTCCTTAGGAAGAAATGGTCTCCATTGCGTTGAGTTCCCCCATCAGATGAGGAAATTTATGCTCAATTTGGCCTCGGGTGAGCCACTTGCCTTGGTGCAGGAGTTTCCCTGCTTTGACGACTTGATAAAGTTGGATCCTTTGCTGTCGAGTGCCCTTGATATGTGTGTCCGCAATCTGATCATTGGATGCCTATTGTATGTAGTCGGGGTTGAGATTTTTTGGTGTCATATGTTCTGCTACTTCTGAGGTGTCCAATAATGGTGGGAAATAAGGGTGAAGGGGATCCACGTTGAACACTGGGTGCAGGCCAAGGAAATGATGAATGTTGAGCTCAAAATCATATTCCCCCACAGACTTGGTGATGGTGTATGACCCATAACAGAGTGAGAGAAGCTTCTGATGGGGTCCTGTAAGGCGTTCTTTCTGCAAGTGCAACCAAACTTTGTTGCCCACCTGAAACTTATGTGGCACTCGATGTTGATCATGGCGCTGCTTGTACTTGTCATTGGAATTCTGTAGGATATCATGAACCTATTGGCGGATGTTCTGGATCCACTCAATGAACCAAGTGGCTTTGTCATCTTCAGTTGGAGCAGGAGATGAGTCGTTCGAGGTGACCGCAAGGGGAAGTGTAACATCTATGGGACCCAATGGTTGGAATTCCAACCCCACCTGCAAGGGGCTGTGGCCGATTGAGCTATGCGGGGATCGATTGTAGCTATGGTGAATATAGGGAAGGTTCTTATCCCATGTGTGAGGGTGCTTTGAATTATACATGCGAAGGATATGCACAATCATTTGATTTACAACCTCGGTTTGGCCATCTATCTGGGGGTGGAAGGCAATGGATTTGGTGAGCTTGGTGTCCAGTAGTGACCAGAGGCTTGACCAGAATGTGCTGAGAAATTGAATGTCTCGATCTGAGACAATGGTTTGTGGGATTACAAAATGTACCCAGACTTGTTCAAATAATATATTGGCAGTGGTCTTTGTTGTAATGCTCTTCTTGCAGGAAACTCAAATCACCATTTTAGAAAAGAGATCAACAACCACAAAAACACAGTCATTTCTCTGCTTGGTGGATAGGAGGCTCGACATGTAGTCCATTGAGATGTATTCCCATGGACTTTCAGGAGTAGGAAGAGGGGTGTACAATCCCTGTTTCTTAGTGTTTGGTTTGGAAATAGAGCAGGCAATGCATGACCTGATATACTTGCTGACCTCTTGTCGAAGTTTCGGTCAGTAGAAATGTTTCTGTAGCATCACCACTGTCTTTTTGACATCGAAGTGTCTTGCCACCCGACTGTAGTGGGATTTCTAGATCAGCTTCACTCGCTCGCTTGATGGAACAAAAATATGGCCTAGACGACACAACAACCCATCTTGAAGATGGAAATTAGCAACAACTACGTTTTCACCCAACATTTGGTAGGTGGTGATGAAGTCCAGGTCTGTCTCATAGAGTTGGGGCCATCCATAGGTCTCATGGCCGCAAGAGTCTAGCACCGTGGGTAGTGTCGCGACTGGTGGTCTACTGAGGTAATCAACGATGCAATTGGTGCTTCCTATTTTATACTTGATGTTGAG
The DNA here is from genome assembly GCA_000966675.3 of Picea glauca. Taxonomy (NCBI): domain Eukaryota; kingdom Viridiplantae; phylum Streptophyta; class Pinopsida; order Pinales; family Pinaceae; genus Picea; species Picea glauca. Next base: position 25,748 of record JZKD02S2143831.1, read on the forward strand.
GTAGAATTGCTACAAGTATGTAGACCACTTTTGATGGCAGTCATTCTACAACTTTCCTTGTGTCTGCATGAACTGCAGTGGCTTATGATCGGTGTGGATGAATGTCTCCTTTCCAAGAGTGTAATGTCTCCACTAGCAGCAGGCTTGCACAATGGAGTGCATTTCTTTGTCGTAAGTAGGGTACTTACAAACATCATCTGATAGTGTCTCACTACGATAGGGAACGAGGTGGCTGTGCTGAGTGAGAATGATTCCCACAACATAGTCTAAGGCACCTGTCTCAATCTCAAAGGGTTTTTGTAGGTATGGTAGTGAAAGTACTGGGGTTGAGCACAAGCGCTGCTTCAAATCATCGAATGCTTTTTGTTGGGACCAAACCCACAAAAATTTTACCTTACCACCACCCCTGGTTATTTGGCTGAGGGCCAATGCAATATGGGAGAATCCCAACATGAACCTGTGGTAGAAATTGGCAAGGCCCAAGAATCTCCGAAGCTCAGTGAGTGTGGTTGGGGCTGGCCAGTCACCGATGACTTGGATCTTGGCCAGTCCGCGTCAATGATCTGTCTTCCCCTTTATGGTTCTGGCTCAGAGTCAGAACTCACATCTGATTCATAGGATTTCACTTTGGCCACCAACGACTTCTTTGAGCGTCAATCAATAGTGTTATTCCAAGGGATCTTATGGAAGTCACACCACTTCCTGGTATATTTCTTTGTCTTTTCAGTGTCCTTATATGCTTGCGAGTTGGACTGGTTGTCCTGATACTGTCCATATTTGTTGTTTCCTTTGTTCTGTGGGTTGGGGCTGCCCTTTCCTTGATTTTGTTGTGAGGGGTTCCCAAGCCCAAATTGCCACATCTTTTGTTTGAGCTTCTGCTCGATTTTGATGTCATATTGGTAGGCCGTGCCCAAGGATGAGATGTCCAGAAATTTCATTTCGGTATGGATGTATCTATGCAGAGCTATGCGATACTTGAGCACCAGATGTCACTCTGAATATTTGATACCCATCTTGGTGTGCAAGGTATGGAAGATATTTTTGAAATATGGCACTACTTGGTCTCTTTCTTGCCATAGTGTGGTCCATTTGGTATACAAGTTGTCATAACTTCCGACATGGTAGTATTTTTCCTTAATAACATCCCTGAAGGATTCCCAGGTGGTCGTGATTGTAAATAATGAAGGTTCCTCTGTTTTCTTTTGCTCACAGAAAGTTTCCCACCAATATTTGACACAGGGAATGGCTTTGAGGAGTGCAAAAGTAATATTTTCTCTATTCGAAAAGTTATGGACAGAAAAATACCCTTCTAGTAGATTCAACCACTTGTCTACAACATCTGCGTCTATATGACCTTCAAATATAGGAATATCAAAGTTTATTTGTACCTTGAAGGGGGCGATGCCTCCGCTCGAAGAAGATGTGTCGCCTGTTGGTAGTCGTCGAAGGATTTGCGTGAAACTATCCATCATTTCATTCCTTTATTTCATGAGGGATTCCTCAATCAACAGTTTGAAAGGATCTCCTGTCCAGTCATCTTTCTTTTCTCCTGCCATGAGAGGTCTCTTGGGCGTGCGATAGATTTTGTCCTCAAGAGAAACAAGCTCGAGACCCAACTCTTTGTACTTCGACCTCGTTAGGGACATGTATTAAGATGACAAGGAGAAGACCACTCTGATACCACTGATCTGGATTTATGAGAAGAACAAAATGACTACAGATTATTAATAGGTTCTTAACAAAAAATAACAAAGATACAGTAAAAATGGTTTTCTGTTCAATAAGGAAATAAGCTGAAACTGTAAAATGCAGCAGAAACAAGCTTGCTGGAATGGTGGCATCTTATCTCTAAGAAGAGATGTGACGACTGTGCTCATTCGCAAGAATATAATTACAATGAGGCTCTGAAGGCCTTTTTACAATAAACAGGAATGCAAAAAACTTTAGACATCCAAAAACCTAACCCTAGGAGATGAAGCACCAAAAGTCATGTGGGCCCCGTTTGGATAAGTTAGTACATCAACTTTCCAGGTTCGTAACTTTTTCATACGATCTCCGTTTTAGGCGTATGATAGCCCTGATCTAAAAATGAAGAAGACTTGTATTCTTGAAAATATTTGCAAGTTAAAATTTTATGTGTTAAAATGAAAATGGATCAACTTTGCAACACAAATTTAATAGGATTTACTCATTCAATATGCATATAAACAACAGCATAATCAGTGAACAGAAAACACATAACACAACAAATGATAATGGAGTTCACCCCTCTCTTGGGCTACATCGGTCCAGCTTCCAATGGATCATTTGTATTATTTTCTCAAAGTGCTAAAAAATGTGCTTTACAATGCTCAAAATGCCAAATAGACTGCTCCAATGGATTCAGAACGTCCAAAAACCCCTAGCTGGGCTTTTTCGGCACCTCGTTTGGCCAAACATTGAAGAAGATAAGCTTCCTGGAAGTCCCCCCTTCAAGCTTGTTGTCTCTGCATCTACAAAACACACCCTTGTTGGCTCAACCTAGCCCACACACATATTTAAGCGTAAAAACTTAGCACCGGGCGCAACCGCATGAATTGTGCAAACTGTAGGACGGTTATGGGCGCACCTAGCCCCTAACTGTCAAGGGAAAGGTCATATGACCCATGTGATCGCGCGTTTAAAAGTAAGGGCCATAACCGTTTGAACCGAATTTAAATCCAAACCAAACGCATACCCGCGCGCCCGCGTCAATGGTCATATGGAAACAAATATGTGATCGTGGGCTATATTAAAAGGGCTATGTTAAAACACATACGCACGTCTGTGGTCATATTACAACACATACGACCGGGGTTTAGTTTTGAATGTGCGCGCAAAGGTTTTAAACCGTGGCCATATTACAATATAACATAACCATGGGCTGGGGCTAGGCCCCAACTCGACCCCCCGCCCAAACTTACAACATTTTAATTCAAATAAAATCCGCACCATATAGTGTTAAGAAACACTATGGTGGCACGTTGGTTGGTGGTCTTTGCCAAAGCTTTGCATGCGGGTGGAGGTCACGGGGTCAAATCCGGTGGACTCCAAATAAATTTTAAACTAATAAATAGGGGACATGTGGCGGCCATTGATTGGGCCACGTGTCGCCATTCCATTCATTGCAAACAAGCCATGTCACCTGCCAACTATGCAAATAGATGCCTGCCACGTGTCGTACGACCTTCCATGTCAGCGTCCGTACGAACTGTACAGTCAACACCCCTTTTTTGAATGTTTGTCATTTTAAACAGAACGCGATATCTCTCACTCCTGACGTCTGTTTGAACCCAAATGAGTTGCGTTGGGTTTGTAATGACGAGGCCTACACTCCCATTCGATTTGAAGTGATTCCAAGCACTTTGAATTTTTGAGCAAAATTTGATCCCCTGATCACACCTCCCCATTGGAAAGCTTTTGGACCTACAAAAGACTATTTTCAGTCTATCTGAAGATGAGGGTATATCTCCCTCACCTTTCCAACCTCAATCCACTTGGCTTTTCTTGGATTTGTACCTTTAAGACCAACTTGAAGATACTC
>JZKD02S2143842.1:0-22999 GCA_000966675.3 Picea glauca
TATTTGAGGTGTTTTGCATCCAATCGACAAACTCAATGGGCTCAGTGGTTACCCCTAGTTGAATGGTTGTACAACACATCTTACCATATTGCCTCTCACATGAATCCTTTTGAAGGAGTCTACGGGAAAAAGCCACCGTCGATTATCTCATACATGCTCGATGTCTGCAAGTTTTGGGAGGTGGAAAACAATCTTACAGTCCGAGAATCCATTCTCTATTCCCTCAAAGAAAATTTAGTCTTGGATTAGAATCGCAAGAAGCAACAAACAAATCAGGGTTGCTCTTAACATCAATTCATTGAAGGAGACCATGTGTTTCTTTGTTTGCAACCTTATAAGAAGACTTCACTCAAAGATAAACACCGTAAAAAAATTACCCACAAATTTTATGGTACTGATACAATTCTCAAGCGAGTAGGGCATGTGGCCTACCAGTTAGCATTACCTAGTCATTCTAATCTCCATCCTATTTTTCATGTCTCCTGGTTAAAGAAAGTGATTGGAAATAAGTGCCATAATCAAACCAGTCTCCTTGAGTTGGATGAAAAAGGTTCCATTTGGTTGCATCCCCAAGCAGTCTTGGGCCAGTGTGAGCATCATCTCCATCAATGAACCATTAAATAAGTGCTAGTTAAGTGGAAGGATACAACTCCAAAAGATGCCACCTGGGAGCCAACTACCATTTTGCAATAATTTCCTCATCTCCAACCTTGAGGACAAGGCCATTCTTCAAGGGGGAAGGCATGTTACGGACCTAACCTCCCTAACCCCTCAAGTAGGTAGAATAATATGTTCAATGTAATAAAGGGCGACATTAGTTAATAAGGCCTATTTAATAATGTGAACAAGTCTAATGTAAGAAGACTTAATAGAAGCTTCCACTTCTTGAAATATCTTTCTCTAGAATGTTCTTTAGAAGGTATAATTAGTACAAATAAGAGTAGAAGGCATGAGAAAGGTTGTCTTGAGAATTATTGTAATAGAACTCTGCTATGATGGAGGTTTACTTCTCGAAGAGGCAAGTGAACTTGGCTTTCTATCAATAAAGGTATCATTTTTGGTGTTGTGATTCTCTATATTTTGCTGTTCCGTTGGTATTTGCTGCAATATTTTTGTTTCTGCATAATTATAATACATCTGGTATCTTATAATTCATCATCACGTGGACCAACCTCTACCTATCATGTTTCTTAAAAAGGGCATAACTTTGACATCTAAACTTCATTTTAAGTGCCATTTTTTTCAAACGACTTATTTTTTTGAGAGCCTCGCATCCAAACAATCAATTTCTACCTTTGAAGCTATAATACCTACATGTTTTAATATACTAGTCCAAGTGAGTTTTTGCTTATCATTACCAACTACTTCTCATGTAAATCCCTTATGGAGGATGTACTACAAAGTAATGGACTTTACTAGATTACCTTGGGAAAAGAAAAATGTCCCACTCATGCCACAAAGAAAACCAAATGGGATAATAAAAATGACGAAGCATATGGATTAATTGGAATGCCCATATTTAGTGATTTAAAGTTTCAACTTTAAGGTATTGATGACCTAGATGAATTTTGGCAAAAGATGGAAGCCATATTTGGTAAACACGACGGGATTCAAGCCCACCAACTTGAAAATCAATTAATTTATTTAAATCCCAATGATTTCTCTTGCATTGAAGATTATCTATCTAAGTTCAAAACACTCAAAATTTTACTTAAAGACCATAAAATAGAAATGAAGGATGACCGATGTATATATGATATTCTTGTTAAGTTTGGTAGTGCATATTTTGTTTTTGTATCTACTTTTCACTCCACCAGAGAAGCTTTAGGGGTTTCTTACACACCACCCTCTCTTGAGTCTTTTTATGATTCTCTTATTGGAGAGAAAGACAAGCTCTTGCATCTTGGAGTGATCAATACTATAGGTACATCTAACAAAGCCTTAGTGGCCCAACATAAGGATAAATCCAAACATCCAAAGAAGCAACATCCTCACAACAACAATAAAAACAAGGGCCCAAAATCATGTAAGCCAACTTCTTCTCCTAATGGTGACAAAGAACCAAAATAAAAAAGTACGAAGATTGGGAGACATTAAAATTTTTGTGGGTGAGATGGTAATCTACAGTCTAAATGTTTTAAAAAGATGGAGGCCTTAGAAGCAGGAATGAAGAAGCACAACATCAATTTTGATTCTTCTTCTTCCAACTCTTCTTCTCATGGACACCCACTTTCTACTTTTTGTTTTTCCTTCAATGTAACATCTATTTTTTATTCTAGTGAGTGGCTTATTGATATTGGAACATCTTATCATATGGCTAATAATAAAGCTATTGTTTTTGCTCTTAATGATTGCAACACCAAATAAATATTTATTTGTGATGATAGATCTCTTAGTGTTGTAGGATCTGGAATAGTTCAGTTAGATTGTGGTTGTTTTAATGATGTATTATGTGTTCCAAGTCTCTCTTGTAATATTCTATCAGTATATCAAATCACTCATTTAGGTGAAGGTAAAATAGTAGAATTTTCACCTCACCAAGTTGCAATCAAGGATTTAAAAGATCCTAATCATGTCCTAGAAACTGGAATTGTTGATGATATTACTAGGTTCTACAAATTTGAAAACTTTGGGTCATCATATTTTCCATCAATTTTTATTTCTTGTAGTGATGACTTGAGCAAAATTTGGTATGAATGGTTGTTGGTTGTGGAGTTTGATTATCTTTTCGATTCAAAGGTTTTGTTTCATCCACGTATGGATCCCAGACCCCGGTGGGGGTTTTGTGTTATAGCCTTTGCACGATTAGCTCGACCGTGATGTTACGTTGCATCAGGTGTAACCGGGGGGGGGGGGGGGGTTTAGGGGGGAACAAACCCCCCCTATATGTGGGTGGGGCCCCTAAGAAAATTTTTTGGGGCAATTTTTTTGCATTTGTTTTGGGTAGTTTTTGGAACACTGTTTTTTGGTTGATGGTTTTCTAATTCCTTTTAAGGAATTGAAGTTATAATATAATCCAGGTCAATGGATTAGAGTGATGCCATGGGATCCTATGTATTATATTGTAATTTCGTAGTCAATCTAGACCGTTCATTATTAGGTCACTTATTTGACAGTAAAGGTTATGTTGGTACCATTTTTTCCCTAGAAGTAAATCCCTTTTAAAAGAGGGAATTGTATTACGGCTGTGTATGGTGAGAGATTGCAGTGTGTGTATAAGAGAGTAGACTATGAGAGAGTAAAGAGGTAGTTACAGTAGATGTGTTGTAGGTATTATCCCTTCATTTTACTGGATTGGATAAAGGAAGGATTGGCTATTTCTCCATGGATGTAGCCCACATTGGGTGAACCATGTATATGGTGTCTCTCTTGTATTTTGTTCTTTTTGTTTTATTTTCGCATTCATTTTGATATTTTTTTATTGTTATTCCTATGTGATCCTATTCTTAACAAATAGTTTGGTAATTTAAACTATCACTCATTGCAACAACTATGTAATCAAAATATGGTGACTAGTCTTCCCCTCATTTCTTGTAGTGATGGTGTTTGCACTGGCTGTGTTCTCAGTAAACATCACCAGGACAATTTTAACAAATGTGCCTCTTGGCATGCCTCATTCCCCTTGCATCTTGTTCATAGTGATTTGTATGGTCCACTTCCTTCTCCTTCTTTCTCTAGGTGCAAGTACTTATTAACTTTCATTGATGACTTCTCTAGATGAACTTGGGTTTGTTTATTAAAACTTAAGAGTGACGTTTTTGACATGTTTGTGGCTTGCAAGGCCTAGCTGTAGAAAAACAATTTGGACATCAAATACATAGGTTAACAACATATAATGGAGGTAAATATGTTAACAATAAATTTACAACTTACTATAATACACAGGGCATTCAGATGCAACAAAATGTTCCATATACAACACAATAAAATGGTGTCGTTGAGATGAAAAGAATCACACACTAAAGGAAATAGAAAATTGTATGATCCAATCTAAAGAATTATGTCTTCATTATTGGGCATAAGCCATTAATTGTGCCACTTACATAGTAAATCACACTCCCACAAAGGCTTTAAAAAATATAACACCAGAAGGAGCATGGACTAAAAAAATCCAGATGTAAGCCACTTCAATGTGTTTGGTAGTGAAGCATGGGCTCACATTTGTGATGAGAAAAGGAAAACATTACAACCTAAAAGTGAAAAATGCATTTTTGTTGGGTATTTTGAAGATTTCAAAGGTTATAAATTTCTTCTACTTGATTCTAATGAAAATAATATTAAGGGGGATGTTAAGTTCGATGAAAGTCTCTCAGCCTAGGAGCCTAATTCTAAGTTTGTTCCATCTTCAACTTGTGAGCCATCTTTGGAATTTATGCCATCTTCTCTTCCCAAATTTTATGTTAGTGATCCTATTCTAGTTTCTTCTTCATATGATGATATCAAGGATGAAAATCCACCTCTTCCTGGTCACCTTCCTCTAGTTGGGTCCATTGAACATGAACCTACATCAATACCACAACTTTCTAGATGGGTCCGTACAACATGGGAATCAACATGTGATTTTGTTGGTGATCCTACAGAACACTGTCGTACACATTCACAGTTCTATTGAGCCTCCTCTCTTTTGGATCAAGTATCAGAGACTCATGATCCATAAAATTTTGCATAAGCCTCTGACAATCTAGATTAGAATACAACAATGAATGAAGGATATATTTCCTTAATGGTGAATCATACTTGGGATATTGCACCTCTTTTGAAAGGAATAAAACTTGTTAATTGTGAATTAGTGTATAGAAATAAGTATGCATCAAATGGAAGCATTGAAATACATAAGGCCCTATTAGTTGCCAAATTGTTTTCTCAAGTTGAAGGAATTGAATATAAACAATTTCCCCCATAGCCAAAATAAATTCCATTTGCCTTATTCTAGTCCTTTTTGCCTCACATAAATGGGAGGTCGATCATAAGAGTGTTAACTTTGCCTTCTTTCATGGGGATTTGCAAGAATAAATTTACATCAAACAACCTCCTAGCTATGTTAAAAATGACTCCAATCTTGTTTGTTTCCTTAATAAATCTCACTATAGTCTTAGGCAAGCTTCTCAAGCTTAATATGCTAAAATGGATAGATTTCTTCTTGACATTGACTTTTCTAGATGTCATTATGATCCCAATGTCTATACGAAGAATGTAGGAAACCATCTTATAATACTTGTTATTTATGTTGATGACCTTATTCTCACTTGTAGTGACCCTACACTTTAAACCATGTGAAATACGACGTTAACAAGAAATTTGAAATGATAGTCTCAGGTTATTTGCATTATTTCCTTGGCCTCTAAGTATTGTAAACCAAGGAAGGAAATTCCCTTTCCCAATCTAAGTATGCATGTGACCTATTTCATCGCTTTCACATTTAAGATTGCAAACTAGTCCCTTCTCCCATCCAATTTGGAGTCAAACTTGTTGCCACCTATACTACAATTGAAGTATATGCCACTTTATACCATTGGTTAGTTGGTAGCCTCTTATATTTGACTCATACCAGTCGTGATATTTCCATTGATGTTGGTCTTGTTTCCCAATATATGCAAACACCCCATGAGAGCCATTGGAAAGCATGAAAAATGATACTTAAGTATATTCGGGGTATAATTTAGTTTGGGATACATTACAGTTCAGGGGGGACTCCTTTGTTGGTTGGTTTTACTAATTCCTATTGGGCTGGTGATCTTGATGATCATAAATCTATTGTAGGTTATGTTTTCAGTCTTGGTTTTGGACCTATCACTTGGGATCGTAAGAAGCAACACGCTCTTACTCTTTCTTCTGTAGAAGTAGAGTAATAAGCAATGATTAATACAAGTCAAGAAGCCTCATGGCTTCGATAGGTCCTTTCAGAGTTTATATTCCAATAGTATAATCCAACCACACTCTGGTGTGACAATCTAAGTGCCATCAAGCTCACCAAAGATCTAGTTCAACATCAACACAACAAAGACATTGAGATACACATGCACTTGATCAGAAAAAATATTGAAGATCGTGTTCTTGAAGTGCTCTTCCAACCTACAAATGATAAGGTTGTAGACATTTTCACAAAGTCTCTTACATAAGTGAAGTTTTCCAAACTTCGAGCTATGTTAGGAGTTCAGGAAGTTGTCATTAAAAATAATGATAATAATAATCTATTTTTAAGGTCACTAACAAGCCAAGCACTAATTGGTGTATGAGACCCCCTTGTTTGTTGGACAAGGGACCCCCTCCATGCAGTGATTTGACTGCTAAATTCTATGGAGGTGTACATACCCTACCCCCCTCTGGATTTGAACCTATCACCTCTAAGGAGGAAACACATGTTCTTAACCATTAGGCTTGCTCAAGGTGTACGGGGATAGGCTCTGATGCCTTCTTCCTTCTTCTATTGCGTCACCTTTGAAAATCCTTCAATCCCATCCCAAGTTGTTCTTAAGGGGGGATGTTAGGATATTTAGACACTTATGAGTTAGTTAAGATCAACTTGGTCTAATATGTATTTAGGTAAAATAGTGTTTTTTTAGTTTGTTTCTTTAGTATGCATTAGTATGCATTTGTAGTTATGTAATCAAACAATCATGATATGTTCTAAACATAAAGTGATCATAAAATTCATATTCTCCTCAATACTAATGACTATATTGATCTATGGCTTAAAACCCTATTGGTCCACGATCTTTATTTAAAGAGCATGGAGGATCATTTGCCAAACATTGATTGTGAGAAACTCTTATGTACAATTTTTTATTATTATTTTGCATTAATATATTGCCTCAAGAGGTTGTGTTGGCTGGGGATGCACACTATTTCCCTCTTTGAGGGTTTCAACCATGTAAAAAAATGGTGTATTGATATTTTATTTGGTTGTTTGCAATTTCTTAAGGTGTTTGACTTATGTGGAAATACCCTGTTTTGTTGAACATGAAACCTAGGAGGAAAAGGAAGGTTGTTAGGCGTAAAGAGGTGAGAGTTAATATGGTTGTGGGTGAGGACATGGGGTATCAAAGGTATTAGAATTTATGGTAAATAAACTTATTGGAAAGTTATATGGTCACCGTATTGCAATGGACTCTTTAAATAAATAGATGCAACAAGATTGGAGGCCAACCATAAGTTATGGTCCAGTCTTCTACATCATGGCCAAGAGCTGGTTAGGTTTTCTTTTTAGAAATGAATAATATGCACCTAGAATTCTAAATGGGTTGTGGTTTTGAGAGTAATATTTATTGTCTTTAAATCCCTTACACACTTATTTTGATCCCAATATTGAGTCAATTTCAAAAGTTTCAGTATGGGTTAAAGTCCAAGGGCTTCCTTTAGGGTTCTGAATAGATAAGTTTCTAGAGAAGTTGGGAAATAAATTGGGTAAGTTTATTTTAATTGATCACTCATACAAATCCAATGCATACATGAATGTAGCCAAGTTTCTAGTGGAAATTGACCTAATGGAGGGATTGGTGGAGAATATTGATATTTTGATAGGCCAAAAAACCTATAATCAAGTGCCATATTATAATAATATACCTTTTTGGTGTGTGAGATTCTATGAAGTTGGGAGCATGGTTAAGTATTTTTTAAAACCTTTCTCCAAGAAGGTATGGAGGTGAAAAATATTACAAGAGAGAAACTTGATGATGATATGTTGGAAAGAACCCACCCATAGGAAAGGAAGAAAGATCATCCAAATTCCAAAGGCACCAAGTGAACTTTTTTGGAGAATCTAGTCGATTACGCTAGTTGTTGGGCTAAAGGGAACAACTCAATCATCAACAGAGGAGATTGTGAGGCAAGCAGTTAATGATGGATAAATGCAAGTTGGAACTCATCTAGAAGAATAAGGAGAAGTCAATTCCATAGGTTGATGATATAAATGAACCTGGGATTTTAGTTATGTCCACATCATATATAGTGACAAAAGTTTTTCCTCATCCATTTAAGGAGGTAACAGTGAGGTTGGAGGTATCAAATTAGATTCAAGGGAAGGAGGAAAATGAAACTAAAGGTAGTGGGAGATGATATTATGGGAGGGATGGGAATTGATGATATAATGTCCCAAAACACACATACTTGGGAAGGAAATCTAATATATATATAGCATAATAAAAGATCTGGAGAGATGTCCAACAAGGAAGGCAAAGGAAAATAACAAGATTTCTTAGAGAAAGTCAACCCCTAAATAAAGTTCGAAGACGAAATTCATGTCACTGAACATGAGAGGGCTGGTTATCCATTAAAAAAAAACTTGCCCTCTCTAGGCTTATTTAGTTAGAGAAGCCCGAGATCATTCTTCTTCAAGAATCCACATTGAGTGGGGAAAAGACTATTAGGCTATTGAAATAATGATTAAAACAATGGGAGTTTGAGGCTTTAGTCGTAAATGTTATGTCTAGGGGGGTTTCCACTGGGTGGGGTCCATCTTCAAATTCTCATTTGCATTAGATTTATGCACCTATTTTGAGATAAAGGAGTTGAGCATTATTCTTTATATTCTTAACTTCTACAGACCATATGAAGATAGACAGAGGTATTGGGAAGTTTTTTTTTAGTCTTAATATCTAACAAGAGGACTTTGTTGTTATTGGAGGGGATTTGAACTTCACATGTGACATAGAAAATATTTGGGGCTCCATAGCTAGAAGTGACGAACTGGGGCCTTTGATTAGATACGACTTTGCATATGCTGGACTTGTCTATGTTGAACCAGTCAAAATATTTCCAACATGGAGAAATAATAGAATTGGAAATGAAAGTGTATCTAAGAGGCTACATAGATTCTTCATGTTTTATATGTTTGTGGAAAATATGGATAGATGAGAGTCCTAAGTTGGATGTAAGGGAGGCTCTAATCATTGCCTAATTTACTTAAAAATGGCGATTCAAAAGAAAAACCCCCATCTCCTTTTAAATTCAACTCCATTTGGTTGGAGGAGGAGGAATTCCATAATCTAATAAGAATGAGTGGAGGTCATATTATGGAAATATGGATCTACCTACAAGTGTTCAATTAGTAGAAATCTATGAAGATTATTAAGATGAAGGTGAAAAATTGGGCTATTGAAAGATATAAATCTAGAGATAAGATATTGAAGGAAACATAGGAGGAGATGTGTAGGATCCACAAAGACAATGAAATAGGATTTTTTAATGAGGAAGAAAAGTTGAGGTTGATTAAGTTGGAGAGTAAGGTGAAGAGGTTGTTGGATAATATAGAAGTAGATTAGAGATTGAAAAGTAGGGCAATATGGCTCAAATATGGTGATGATAATATGAGGTTTTTTCACCAATATGCTAATCACAGGAAGAAGTAGAATACTATCTATGAAATGAAGGATGAGGAAGGAGAATGTAAAAGAGATCATGGAGATATAGTTGGAGTTGGGGTCAGATAGTTTTAGAAGATCTATAAGGATCCCGAGAGAGTGAGCGTAATTGTAGAAATAGTAAAATAGCCTCATTCTTTCCCATATTTGTGATTGAAGAACAAAATGGGATCTTCTTTGTAGAGGTCTCAAAGGAGGAGCTGAGAGGGGTTCTATCTTCTTTCAATAAATACAAGAGCCTAGGCCTAAACAAGTGGGTTGTTGAATTTTTTTCTTGTCTTTTATGTTTTGGTTGAAGAGGATCTTCATAGGGTAATTGAAGAAGTTAAGATGACAAACAAGATGCCTGGGATTATCAATTCTACTTTTATTGCACTCACACCGAAAAATGATAAAGTTGAATCTTTTGATGATTTCGGGGCTATATCAATTTGTAACTATATTTATAAAATAATAACAAAGGTTATAGTAGTAAGGATTAAAGGTATCCTTTCAAGAGTGATTTCATCTAAACAATTCATTTTTTTTTTAGGAAAGGCAAATACATGAAGCAACAAGTACAACACAACAAGGTCTTCAACATATGAAGAAAAAAGTAATCCATCAATGGTTAAAAAATTGGATCCATCAAAGGCAAATGACATGATTAACTAGTTGTATTTGAGGCTAATATTTATTCATGTAGGTTTTAATATCTCCATTGTAAATTGGATTATGGAATGTGTTTCTTCAGTGAACGTTGCCACTTTCATTAATGAAAGTAGCAACATTCACTAAAGAGACACATCCCATGATCCAATTTACAATGGAGAGATTAAAACCTATATAAATTGTAAATTGGATCATGGCATGTGTCTCTTTAGTGAATGTTGCTACTTCGATTAATGGGGTAGCTTTAAATTTTTTCAAGCCAACCGGAGGATTAAGATAGGAATGCTCTTTATCACTATTGTTGTTTTTGTTGGTAGCTTAAGGTTTAAGTAGGGGAATAATGGAGGTTAAAACTTAAAAGGATAGGGAGTATAGAAGAAATAAAGATAGTTTTAATGAGACCAACACCCCTCACACACACACACACGCATGTGTGTCTGTGTACATATTATGTATGACATGTGTATACATACATGCATGCATGCATACATACATACATACATACATACATACAGCCCCGAGAGTACTCTTCGTACCCTGTTGGAGACTGCTTCTTGTAAAGTCCTTAAATAACTTCAGATTATGGGGGACTCCAAGCTAGTTATCAATTGGGCTAGTAAAAAAGCAACAGTCTTTGATGTTAGGTTGGAGCCATTGTTGTGGGATATTAAGCTCTCTCTACAATCCTATGATTGGCTATCTTTCAACCACATATTTAGAGAGCTTAATGAAAAAGCTGATTTGTTCTCCAAGGAGGCTTTGTCTATTCCAGTAGGGGCTATGGGGTTCTATGAGTTTCTATATAACATGGATACTGAAGCTATGGAGTTTCGACTCTAATTTATGTTCTGGATGGTTTTTGAAGGGGAAAAAGGAGCATTGTTTAAGCACCTTTTTGTATATGTATAAGAACTTTTTATATTTGTAATGTATGCTATGACTGTAACACCCATATCTACAGGAAAATAGGAATTTTCTAACATGAAGTGATATGGAACCTTTTTTGTAAGGGCATAGAAGACATCGATAAAATGTTGGGGATTCAAGATGAATGGAAGCACCAGAATAGTCTCTTTTTGGCAATCTGCAATATGTATATTCACTCTTATGAATATAATTTTTTTTTTCATTGAAAAAAATAATATATATATATATACGAGGGTTAGCTCAATTGGTCTAGAGACAGACGTGAGTTTATCATGCTTGTTGTTGGTCATGGGTTTGACTCTCTTTATTCCCCCTTGGTGAGGCCTCGTAAACAGTGACGACGATTTACCCTGATTACAATCCATGGATTGTGGAGAAGTATTCAGAGGGTTTTCAGAAGTACATGAGTATATGTGTGTATATATACACATAAATATATACACACATATACATATACATATACATATACATACACATACACATACAAATATACATATACATATACATATACATATACATATACATATACATATACATATACATATACATATACATATACATATACATATACATATCTTACATGAGGACTTTGTTGTTATCGGAGGAGATCTGAACTTCACACATGACATAACAGAGATTTAGGGTCCCATAGCTAGAACTAACAGACTATGGCCTTTTTTTAGATACGACTTTGCATAGGCTGGACTTGTCGATGTTGAACCAGTCAAAATATTTCCAACATGGAGAAATAATAGAATGAGAAATGAAAGCGTATCTAATAGGCTGCATAGATTCTTCATGTTTGATACAATTGTGGAAAACATGGATATATGTAGGTCCTAGGTCGATTGTAGGGGAGTCTCTAATCATTTCCCAATTTACTTACAAATGGAAATTCAAAAGATAAACCCTCGACTCCTTTTAAATTCAACTCCATCTGGTTGGAGGAGGAGGAATTCCATAATCTGATAAGAATGAGTGTAGGTCATATGATGGAAATATGGAACAAACCACAAGTGTTCAGTTAGTAGAATCTATGAAGATTATTAAGATGAAGGTGAAATATTAGGCTATCAAAATATATAGATATAGAGATATAAGATATTGAAGGAAATAGAGGAGGAGATATGTAGGATCCACAAAGACAATGAAATCTGACTTTTTAATGAGGAATACAAGTTGAGGTTGATTAAGATGGAGAGTAAGGTCAAGACGTTGTTGGCTAATAGAGAGGTAGATTGGAGATTGAAAAGTAGGGTAATATGGCTCAAAAATGGTGGTGAGAATATGATATTTTTTCACCAATATTCTAATCATAAGAATAAGCAAAATACTATCTTGGAAATGAATGATGAGGAAGGTGAATGGAAAGGAGATCATGGAGAGATAGTTGGAGATGGGGTCAGACAATTTTAAAATATCTATAAGGATTGTGAGAGACTGAACATTAAAGAAATAGTAAAAATAGCCTCATTCTTTCCCATATTTGTGATTAAAGAACAAAATGAGATCTTCCATGAAGAGGTCTCAAAGGAGGAGTTGATAGGGGTTCTATATTCTTTTAATAAATACAAGATCCTAGGTCCAAAGGAGTGGACTATTGAATTTTTTTTCTTGTTTTTTTATGATTTGGTTGAAGATGATCTTAATAGTGTGATTGTAGAAGTTAAGATGACAAACAAGATGCCTAGGATTTTCAATTCTACTTTTATTGCATTCACACTGAAAAAGGATAAAATTGAACCTTTTGATGATTTCAAGATTATATCAGTTTGTAATTGTATTTATAAAATAATAGAAAAGATTATAGTAGTAAGGCTAAAATGTGTCCTTTCGAGAGTGATTTAGTCTAATTAATTCAGTTTTTTTGAGGGGAGAAAAATACATGAAGAAACAATTACGTCATGGGAAGTGTTGACGAGTCAAAATGGCATGTCAAGTAGGTAAGGGAGAACACCTAATGACAAGTCCCAATTAGACCTAATCTCACTTGGTGTAGTGTTTCCGACCAGTATGTGGGCCTAGTTGCCACTAAGAATTAAAAGAAGAAAAAGGGGAAAGACAACTAACTGTCCCCCAAAGAGTTCTAACCAATTCTAAGCCTACTCTAAAACAAAAAGCAAACTAATATACAACTATTTCTAACCTATCCTATGTAGGAGCAAAACTAATAGATGAGTACAACTTAAAATGATATTTTTGACAACATAAATAGTTCATGGCGGCCAAGAATATGTTAAAACAATAATATTTCAGATATCATCTCAATTAGTTGCAGAGGATACTCGTAACATCATTCCTGTACTCATTAGAAATCACAACAACATAAACATTTCTAAATATTAAGCACAAAAATAGTTCATATGATCAACACATAGAAAAACTCAAATGACAAACACATTTATAGATTAGTCCCAAACACATTTGCTAATAGTTATGACTTCAAAAATAGCTTTTGCTCTTCGTATATCCAACAATAAGTTTCAACCTTCCACACAATGGGAAAAAGTGCTCTCATACTTTCAATGAGTTCTCTTTTATAAGATAAACAAAACTCTTTAGTTTTTTATGATTGTTCATTCATTTCTCTTTGTTTTGTCAATATGCACTTTGAATTTATTTTACATTTTCGTACATGAATATGTGAGTGTTATAAACAAAAGCTGAAGAGACTTCAGAGTAGTCATTCTCTCCCTAAGGCAGTTCACAAATGACATTTATATAAAAATATTATTAACTTTGCTTGTTTGTGTCTTCTTCTGTTCCTCGAAATGTTTCTGGGAATTTTTGGTGTCAGTCTGGTGATTAATATCATCCCATATTATTATTCTATATTGACCTTCTAGCGTTCTCCTGCAGGTCCTATTTTGACTCCTATAGCTTCATATATGAGTCGCCAAAACATGCGCACCTCATTTTTTGATTAAATTCGAGCCTCTTTTGTTTTTTGCATTTTCTAAGAATTTCTACCCTCAATCTACCAATACTTTCTATTCCATCACATTCTATTCTCTTTTATCTTTCCGACGAGCTATTCTGGGCTTGATTTCATTGCCTGTAGCTCCATACATGACCGTATGAAGTTTGCACAGTAAATTCCCCCCCCAAAGTCGTGACCTTCTATTTTTCACATTTTATGGGGTTCTTTGTCATTGTGTTATCCTGAAATTATCTTCCAATTTATTCCTCTTCTTGATACCTTTTCGACAAGGTATATTGGGCTCGATTCTGACACTTGTAGCTCAATATATGTCATTTTTAAATTCAGTTCTTAGCAACCCTTGATCTGATTGTGGGTGAATCTGGGTCATTGATCTTCAACCTGAAAATCATTGTACCACATGCATGAGGTAATTCAATACTAGAAGTTTAATATAGTTTTTAGCCCCTTTAGTTTATTTGTGTAAGAACCTAGGGAAGACATAGGACCTAGGTTTTGTGTTGTAATTTTGGCAAATACTCCTAGTGAAAAATATGAATTAAATAAAAGAGAAATGAAATAGGAAAAATTAATAAATCAAAAATAACAAAATTACCCCCCAACCCACATGAAAATAAAAATTAATAAAGAAAAATGAAAATAATGAAATTTCTCCCCCACATCCCCGTATGGGGTGTTGGGGATGCAAACCCTGAGGAACCTCATCCACAAGGATGGTTTTAACGCCTTTCAATTGGATCCACCTTCAAGACGAGGGCCCGCGACTTATGAGGAACCTCCTACTAACATATTTCATCCCAATTTAATGCTCACCAATGCTTCTGAGAGAGCCAGGACGACGAGTGAGGTGGGTTCCCATAGTTCAACTGATGACATGCACGACCTCGCATCTAGTCAACCCAATGACCTAAATGAGGAATTAACTGGTCATAACTCGATGTCCATTGATTGAGTCTCGACATTCTCCACCCACACTCAAACTTAAACATGAAGAACATTGCATTGAAAATGATGGATGCCAAGTAAAGTAGAGGTTGGACAACAACTCAACAATGTAAATATTTTCTGGAAATAGAGAGTCCATCCCTCGTAAGAAATCAAAGGCCTGGAGGCAAAGATTGGAGCCCAAATCTTCTTCTCTCACAGTTATATCATCCCACTCATCATGCTATTATTTGAGTCATTATGGCTCCTCATTAGGGCTATCCTAGAGGATACTGCTAAGGCCCTAATGTCTTCATTTCTTCCTCTTCTCGTTGAGGTGGTGAAGAACACACAGTCTCTCGAGTACAATAGGAGGCATATAATGTGGCAACCAACTGCTAAAGAAACACCCCACAATGCTTCCAACAGAATCTAGACGGAGTCGAATTTGAGGTCAGTTTGGAGAGGGATATGATGATGAACTCAGAGGTTACAGAGACCACTATTCATTGGATTCCAGATGTGGGAACTACTCGAGTGCAGGAGACCCGGTACTGGAAGATAGTGGAGCTCTACTAGCACATTAAAACCTTCATGGGATAGATGCTCTAGACAAGAGAGGATGCCCAAAATACCATTCACCTGCAACTTGATGGCCTTCACCTGATGATCCGTGAAATTCTTTCCCATCTTTGTCCCTTCTCCAACAATCCAACAACATCAATCTCTACTTGCAATATCCAATTCGATCAAGGCCACCTCCAGGAAGATAATCTCCAAGGCACTTTAGCGGAGCCTCCCACTCCCTGATGATGGGTACCTCTTAAGTTTTTTTTTTTTGAATGTCTTCCAATAGAAAATATATGCCTGTTGATCCATTTTGCTTATATCTAAGCATTTATATCGGGTCTCTAACTTTTAAATATTTCCGGAAAAACTACAAACAATTTCTCTGAACTGATGACTTACTCCTTTGTTGTTGGTCTGGTTTCCCAAGTGACATGCCAACATCAAGGAATTTTTGCATGTATGATAATTTGAAAAATTAATCGAATCTAGCCTATGAATTAAAAAAAAAATAAAAAAATTCCTCCCCCACATGAAATCATTAATTAATAAAATAATAAAAAACCCAACCATTCTGATGGAATGTCTCCCCAATGGCATAAGGCTTCCAATGAAATATCTCCGCGATGGCATACCATCGAGATCCAATGGTCAGGAAGTTAACTTAAGGAGTGCAACTCACTCCGATGGCTTACCATCGGAGTCCGATGGTCAAAGGTAAGACTTAAGAGGTGAAACTCACTCCGATGGATAAAAACATTCAGATGGTTAAAAACACACATGCATGTCTAATATTTTGATGGTTAAAAACATTATAAAATAATACTAAGGTTAATTATCGATGGTTATTTCAGATAGCATAAACTTGAGTCCCAATCCCGATGACTAAGTGTTGAGACATTAATAAAATATTTTATATAGTTCCCAAAGGTATTCGGGAGGAGGGGATTCTCGAAAAAGTAGGGAGGTTGTCTTAATGGTAATTCCTACTGGGAATTTACCATGAAGTGAAGGTGAAGACCAATGGGAAGAAGCCTGAGAAGAAGTCTAGTGAAATATTAGGTTGAATTCTAATGGGTGAGGGGGAAAAATGAAAAAGTTAAATTAAAAATGAAACTAAATAAGAAAAACAAAATGAAAATATACAACCTAGGACCGAGGGAGGGAAAAATGCAAATGCAAATAAATAAAATAAAAAAATAAAAAAAATAAATAAAGAAATAAAAAAAATTAAGAATAAAATAAAAATATACTAATTGTGTACACAAATAAAGGTAAAGATAAAAATAAAATTTCTGAAAATGAGGCTAAGTTACACATGAGTCAGGGTTCCATGCCAGTCATAGTTCCACATCAGTCAGGTTTCCACACCTAGGGACTAAAAATAGGAGCAAGATATACCATGTAGATTTTGAGTAACTAGGTGTCAAATCAAGTATGTATATCATATGAAGACTATGATAATTCAAATTCATATACAACAAATGGAAAGCAATAAGGGAGAAAAAGACGGCACATCATGCGACAAATCAACTTCACAAATAACAACTCATATGATAAAAGGAGATCGACGCTAGTCTGGTGCACGATACACATCAATCCAATCAAACTGAAGATCTCAGAGGGAAAATATGATAAGATTTCAAGGAGAGGGGAATATGATCATATCAGGGAATAGGTTCTTATGTCAGGCCACAATGCATGAAATAGGTTAGGAAAAGTAGTGAGAAAACATTGGGTGATGATATGACAAGGTTCTATGTCCAAGAAACTCTATAGGTCTTTGACCTGGGTTTTCAGAGAGAGGGGAGGATGAAATAAGAACCTGATAAAGATCAATTAAAAGAAGATCATGCTTTTCATACCTCATGGATATCAAAATGGAATTCACTCGGCCAACCCGATGGGACAAACTCAATGAGGGGATCTCGATGTGTTTTTGGCCTTCAGTCTTCAGACCAGTCTAAAAGAATGCACACTCAACACTTTGAACGTGGATTCCCGATAGTGTAAATTTGATGAGCTCTTGGGATAGGATTGTGGGAAAGGTGGATCCGATAGCCTTGCGAGCTTCAGGCCTCGGGGAAACTGTAATCCAAGTTAATATACTTCCCAATAAGGGGGATCTTCGTAAGGATCAAGGTTCCAACCTCATCAATGCAATGATGATAGAAACAAATTCAGATGAGGTTTGGGCAAGGAAAATATTAATTCATAATGTTGATTGTTGGCTTCAAACAATAGACAAGGTCTGCATAGAGAGAAATCTAGGTAAGAGGAAGAAGATCAAGGGATCCCCCACATGCATTTCAAGGCTGTAGTGGTCATGTAGATGAAGTGGCCCTATGAATTTTCTTTTGAAACCACATAAAAGATAAGATCAATTATGTGATTAAAGAGACACTTGCCAATACACTATAACCATTCTATTCTCTGCCTTCAACAAACTATAAATGAGTGTTGGGTTTGTTCAAAGATAATCATGGGTGGATATAGATAAGTCTCCTGAAAACTACATGTTCCAAGTCTCAAACTCAAAGGAAGGATTGGTGATTTGGTGATTCAAGTGAAGAGATCGGAACTAAAGAGTATGATCAACATACGAGAGCACAACATGCAAGGAAAATGAAGCATAATTTTAGGTATCCATTCAAAAAATCCTCAAAAACATATCTTCTCAAGGAAAATCATCAATTAAGATCAAACCCCCAACTCCCTCAAGGTAAAAAAATATTTAACATTAGGACCAAGTAGTAGAGGATTAGGCATAAGAGTTCAAATTTTAGTAGGGGCCCCCCTTTCCTTTCGCTTGTTAAAGAAAAAGTAAAGGGGGGTTGTTGTGGCCTCAAGAAATGGTGACACACTAGAAGAACAATTTACCTCTATCAGTAGAAGTCTAGGGCCTTTACTTCATAATTGAAATTTAAAGATAAGCTTATCAAATTGTAGACAATTTTCCAATAATCATGGGTACCACAATGACACCAAATTTCTAAAAGATATAACCCAATATTTCTAGTACTTGTAATCTAACACACCCTTTTCAAAGAGCCAATTAGTGAGGTAAATTCTTTTACTGGATAAACACTTCTGATTGAATTTTGTTTGACCATGGGTTTTCACATTTTATAACAAACAAACTTCTACATAAGTGTGTTCCTCATCTCTCTTTTCTCGACATTTCTTCATTGCCAACGAGCGTCCATAGCCCCGATGAAGTTGCCTTAGTACCATACAAGCATAGCCTCGATGCCAATGAGCATCCATAGCCCCGATGAGTTTACTTTTACTTCCCACACTATTAATAATGCTTTGAACTTCCTTTTTATTTCAAAATATGCTCACCCTTTTAGATTTATATATAGATATGCATATGCAAATAGGGTGTAAAGGAGGTGTGGTGGTACGATAGTTTCTTTGATTTGCTAAGTAGATGATATTCTTTTTAGTTTAACCCACAGGTTTCCCAAAAAACCATCATAGTATGGGCCATTTTATTAATGTGAAGCGGATGGAGCTCTAAGAAAAGAGTAGATAGATACTTTCCTATACTTATGGATTATCATGGTATGTTTAATAGACACATGTGTTCCACCACAACTATCAGTCCATACCCACAGCTAAAAACTTCATGAGTGTTCATTTAGATAAATCATCCCATGCATCTCATGACTTCTAATTTTTTTTTTAGTATGTGACCAGAATTGGACCAACCCCTCACTCAAATTTAAAGAGTAATCCTCAAGTGTAACACCCAGGTTTTGATCCCTATGAACTAGAATGTATTATGTAATTATGACTTAGGGTGGTGAGCCAGTAAGTTAAAAAAGGGTCCGAGTGCTTATGAAATGTAATACTTCTACATGCATTAATAAAATACATTGATGGCTGCGAGATGAACAAGGACAAGAGATAGGGAGATATGATTCCTTGAGAGAGGGGCTAAAGGGAATAAGTATTTTTATTATCATTTATTTATCCATCTTGGTTTTAATTGAGAAAAGTGGTTACACGAGCTTCTTGGGGGAGGACATGTGCTTCTTCATTTCCAAATAATTATATAAACCACTCTTTGGGTTGTTTGGGGGTTAATCACTCTTACACTATTTCCTTTGGTTATTTATTCATTGTTCAATCACTCAAGTTCTTCATTCTTGCTAATTCATGTGCTCTTGGTATGAGCATGGAAACAAATGGATGGAGGAGGAGAGACATTACTAGATGGATATAAGGGATTATTGATCATTCTAGGAGGGAATAGATGCTTGTGTGCATGAGATTGATGATAGTTTTGAAAGAACTGTCTACATCTAAGAATCCTCGGAGTTTCCAACATTGATATTTCCTAGACTAGTAGCACTAGATCCATGGAGAGAAATGAACAACCCGAGGGACTGCATTATAGAGAAAGGGGTTCATTTCTTTGGGTTGTGCAAGTTGGAGGGGAAGAGAGAGATGGAAATTAGGATTGCTCTATGGTTGGGAAAAAATGAGAGCTTGTTAGCTAATTGGTGTGTTTTTAGATTTGGCCTAGGACCCATCCTTGTGGATTCATAGCCCTAGATCAGGGGTGACACTTCTATTGAGAGTGAATGAACAAAAATATGTATGTTTGGGAGAAACATCCTTGGTCTGCAACCAATTGGTGAATGTTTACTTGGAAAGATAAGTGCTCTCTATGTTTTTTGTATAATGTATATTCCCCTGTGTATTTATTTATCTCTAAGATGCATTTCTGTGTGCATGCTTGCTGGTTATTTGTTGTGCATGACACACTGTTCCTTTATTGGATTGTTTAACATGAATTTTGATTATTGCATGTGTGGTTATTGCATTCTTTCATGCTTATTTTTGAATTAATTATTATTAAATTTCGAAATCAATTTTTGAAGTGTGATTTGGAGTAGCGTGGCCAACCTATTGGTTGATGGTACGTTACAAATTGGTATGGGCCGAAACAAGTGCAAATTGGGAAAATTCACTATTTTAGAATTTGGTCTGAGTGAAGTTGGGGAAAACGATGGAAAAATAGAGAGAAAATCCCCAAATTCATGAGCAGATCCGAGTTTAAATGATTCAATATTGTCTAAGAAGTTTAATGGATTCGATCTGCAAGGTTGAAAATTCATATTTTAATGGCCACTGTAGTGATGGGAAGAGTTTGATGAATTGACGGTCGAGATCGTGTTTGATCTCGAGATCAATGACTAAGATTCATTGTGATAAATTTAAAAATTTCTAAGGTTTTCAACGGTTGACAAGGTTGAGCAGATCAATGATCTAGATTCATTTTTAGGGGTTGGAAATGAGATAGATTGATGGTTTGTATTCATTTCGATCATTGGGAGGATGGAGTAGAATCAACGGATGAGATCATTTTGAATAATAGATCGACGACCCAGATTTGTCAGGAATTGGTCGAATATTTTTCTAAGTGTTGGAGTTTTCCAAGAGAAATGGCCGACGGGACGATGGGCTGATGGTCAGGTTGACTAGATTTGGAAAATTATTTTAGTCATACAAGAGAAATGACTGACGGTTGGCCATATTTGGCGAAGTATTTTATTCATCTAAAGGAAATGGCTGACAGGTCAATGGGCTGACGGTCGGGTCGACTAGACTGGTGAAGTATTTTTGGTCCAAGGGAAATGATCGATAGGCCTATGTGACAATGGTTGGGTGTCAACCGACTTAGTGGGGTGGTTGAGTCTGCTGAGGATTGGGTTGACTGATTTAACAAAGTGTTCTGATCAACTGGGAGAAAGCGTTGATGGTCGATGGGCCAATGGTCAGGCATCGACATGTTTGGAAAAGTGTCAGATCATCCAAGAGAAACAATCGATGGCCGATGAAGTAAATAGGGTGATTAACTATCATGCCACGTCAACATCTACATGTCATGCCACGTTAGCCAAAATTCCATGTTAGAGTCTACGTGTCATGCCACGTCAATGTCCACGTGTCATGCTATGTCAACAATTGCCACATCAACAAAGAAATGGCCAATGATCGATGGTTGGGTTGGTTGAATTGGAGAAGTGGTTTTCATTAGTAATGGGAATGACCGATGGCCGATGGGCTGATGGTCAGGTCGACTGAGTTGAGATAATATTTCATCCGCCAATGGGAATTGTTGACGACCGATGGTCGGGTCGGTCGGTTCAAAGAGGTGTTGCGACCGATTTCCAAGGAAGGGGCCGACGATCGACATTTGGGTCGATATTTTGGTCAGTATTGATAGATCAATAGTCCATATCTCTTTCGATTTGAGATCAATGGTGTGGATTGCCACATAGGCAAAACCGTCCATCAGTTAAAAAAAAAACAAAACTAAGTTTAGAGCCATTTTTATTATTTTGTCCATAACTGGAGAATATTAAGTTGGATTGAGATGAAACTTACGGGTTTTTTCCACAGAGAGGGGATCTACAAAAGTTCCAGAGAGGGTCATTACCCATTTCTTCTTGAATTTGTAAGAAATTACAAAATAATGGTTTTTAAAGATCTGGGTCCAGATCATTTGCAGAGATCCAGATTAAGTTGAAACTCTTGGAGAGAGTCCATAAAGAAGACATAGAAATAACCCATGATGGAATCGAATAAATCCAAAGCAGATTGGAATGAGGATGTTGAAATAGGCCAAAATCCACTATTCCTAGGCCGACCCCTTTTTGGGGATTTTTGATATTTTAGAGGAAAAGTGACCCTAGATGACAAAAATGAAAAATTTTAGTCACTCAACATTTTATGTACTCATTAATAAAAACAACGTTGGTTTTGTGAAATTTTTCCAGAAGTGCACAAATTGAGAGATAGGCAATTTTGCTAAAAATTCAAGTCTTGAAAAATAGGTGAAAAAGGACAAAGTTGTCATTTCCAGATTGCTGCAATTTTTGATTGGAGCATTTTCTTGAAAATATAAGAGTTGTTATGGACTCCTTGTAATTATTTTTATCTATGTATCATACAAAATTTTCTCTAGTTACTGATATATTTTCTTCTGTAGTTGACATAAGTTGGAATTTCAATACAATTACAACAGTGGAGAAAATGCACAAAAGGGGTGAAAATGGATTTTTCAGGAAGCCATAAATTTCTGCTCATAGATCAAAATGAGGCATGAGGATAGTTTTTGGAAATCTTATTTTGAGGAAAATAACCTGGAATTATTAGAATTTGGATAATTGTGATATAATTCTTCATGAGTTGAGTAGAAAAAGGACATGTAGTATTAATTGACAAATTTCTATAATATGTATAATTCTAACAAAAATGGTTGCTTCCACATTTTATAGAATTATAGGTATAATAAGATAAGTTCAAGCATATGATTGGATATCATAGTCATGGAAGCATGACAGATCTTGTAGAAGTCGGTTGAGGCAATAAAGAGCTACAGGGAAAGTAACGAAAATCGGATAAAGAATGCAAGAAGAAGATAACAAAAGGATTATTATTCAACTGCTACAGAGTGTGAATGAATTGCAAGGAACAACAATAAGGATTCTCACATACGACATGAATCCAATGGGTGAATAATCTCACTGATGGGAATAGAAAGAAAAAACAAGACTCCATTGCCTTGAAAGTAGAGATGTGTAGATAACTACAAAGCTTGATGTGAAAGAGA
>JZKD02S2143853.1:0-22662 GCA_000966675.3 Picea glauca
ACATTTATTATATCTAACTACCATAGTGGGTCTTATTTAATAATATAGTGGATCTAGTCCACCTTACATTGAATGACCTCCACTATTATCACTATGGGCCCTCTAGGCCCCCCCCACTACCTCTCTAGCTACCTTACATTCCATCTCCCTTATGAAAGCGTTGTCCTCAACGCTTGATGTACAATCATATACCAGGGTCCCATGGATAATTGTGGACCGTAATGCTGAAGAAGACTGAAGAACCAAACTCCCATGTAGAAAGGAAATCCACCATGTTGAAGTAGTCCAACCACCATTGTAAGCCTGGGTCCCATGTCCAAGTGCTCATGTGAACTCCCCGTAGAAGATTTTGGAACCCAATAACTAACTCCAAATGATGCTCCAAAGACTGACACCTATCATGTGGATCCAAATAAGAAGATTCATCCACATAGTGGAAAAGGGTCGTAACAGAATCTGGAAGGAATAATACCACTGTAGAACATGCAGACTGAATGCTGGTAACTAACTCCTGATCTGGGACATTGATGTTCTCTGCAAAAGGTGGAATAGAGTCATCAAATAAAATATGGAAGTGGTTATTATCCCAGAAATGACAATTATCCATATACCAATCATCACAATCGTCCTCAAAATCATACCAAGCATATCTTTCTTGATTATATTTATTCATGAGTCCCTGCATAAGAAATCTCTCATGCATGTCATTCAATGAATCTTGAATACTATGAAAACTATCATTGATGCCATATGTGAGGCTCTTTGTGAGGCTGTCTGTGAGGCGTTGTGCAAACACATCCAATCTATCATCCAATTGGGCTTTGAATGATGCAAGAATTTCTTTCAAGGTTTGAGATGAAATAACCATCTGAGCACCCTATGAACTCTTCGGTCCTGCAGCCGTCACGAAAAAACTCAAAAAATAGACCCAAGAAGTTTCGGCAGAAAATCGCGGCTTTTTCTGTAAAAACCCTAAAAAACTGTTGAACTTGAAATGCTCATAACTTCACTTCCCGGACTCCGTTTTGGCTGATTTTGTTTTTGAAATTGGGTGAAATTGTGAGAAGAACTCAGATCTGTAATTTATTTGGGCAAATTCGGCCTCCAAATGCTACATAAATAAAAATAAATCACGCCGTCGTCCGCAGAAAAAACACTGAAAATTTGCAGATTTTAAAACCTCAATATCTTGACCTTCCGGACTCCGTTTCGGACGATTTTTTTTTTTAACTTGGGTATTTTTCTGATAGGAACTCATATCTACAACCCTTTTCTACAAATTTTGCACAAAAATATACTGAAAATGTCTGAAATGTCGCGGCCCTCTTTTTTCTTCTCCGAAAAAAAATCATCAAACCCTTGAGGTAGGGTAACACCATATATTAATCCTTATGGAAGGATAAAACTCCTCAAGAAATTATTATTACCAAACCCTTGAGGTAGGGAAACACCATACAATGGATCCTATTATGGAAGGGATCCTCTCCTGTTCACTTGCCTCTTCGAGGGGGCATCCTCCTATTGAGTTACCGCTCCAAATACAATATTTCTCTTCATATCTCATTACATTGCTTGAACCCCTTTATATAGTGCTATTATCTCCTAAGAACATTCTAGAGGAGGAATCTTCTAGAAGTAGAACCTTCTAAGAAGAACTCTTACATTAATTATATCTAATTACCCATTTATTATATCTAACTACCATAGTGGTCCTTATTTAATAATATAGTGGACCTAGTCCACCTTACATTGAATGACCTCCACTATTATCACTATGGGCCCTCTAGGCCCCCCCACTACCTCTCTAGCTACCTTACAGAGTTATTAGAAATGCGTTTTTCAGGGTCTTTTGTTTCCCTTTTATGTCCCTAATAAAGAAAACAACATCCACACCAATTTTAGTCATTTCAAGGAGTAAGAACGTATTGGAGTTTGTCCAGGGACTTGGAGATTGTAATGGTAAACTGTATAACCCTTTGGGGCAATAGAAGGTTGATACCACGTGGGCCATTGAGAGAATCTTTGATTGCCTTGAGACAGGAAGATATAACAGTCTTGCATTATACAGATTTGATATAAAAAGAAAAACATCAATCTATCATGGCTATGTTGGAATGTGTACTTGACGAGGAAATCCCTATTTTTGGTAGCAGAATGGTTCCGTGCTATTTCTTCAGATTACAGTTCCAACCTTCAATGATTCCTTTGAACATAATGCACAATATGGTTGTTTTGTGTGTTTCTGGCATTGGTTTTTCAGGGTCACTTTCGTTAGCCATACAAAAGAGCTTAAGATTGCAAATATTTGCTTTTATTGTGTAGTTGGGTGCGGCACACGTTGATAGAGTAGATTTCAATGACCATCACATTTTTCAAGATAAGGATTTGCAGATAGTACAAAAGAAGTCAAGTAGAGACATGAGAAGACAATTAGTCCCAGCAGCTAGACCACTTGGATTAGAGGCCCTTGCTCAAATTGCCACTTCTATGGAAGGAGAGTTGCAAGCTGAAACCCATCAGGAGGAGATCACAAGTTTAGTCAGAGAGAAAGGAGCTTCATCTAAGAAGCCCTGCAGTCATTTACAAACATGCAGGTAATCAAAATTTTGATATTTTGATTTTTGAAATACTTATGTTTTTCTGTGGTTTAGGCGAGCCCTCCAGTGCTCATTAACCACCGAAAAGAAGTGCTTTCGATGGATAAGGTGCTTAAAATCCAAATACTGTTAACCACAGAAAGTTGTTTTAACCAGAATATTCAAGATTTTGCCCAGATTCAAGATATTCAAGCTGGAATGATGTGAAATCTTCTGCAAAAGGATGATTATAAATTATCAAAACAAGTCGAAACACTATTCTTGAAGAAGGAATTCAAAAAAAAGTATTTTGACTATATTTGGTCATTTAAAAAAAAGGCAAAATATCATGGATCAGAAGACACATCACCCAACTCAAATTTCATCTTCAGGATATCAAGATAAAGATCCTTGGAAGGGTAAACTGTACATCACCAACTTACCACACAGACGGAAGGTGAGACAAGAGTAATTGAGGCATGGCACTTGATGATGTTGAGTAGGAAATATCCAAATGATAAATTGTAAAGGCTAAATGAATCCATGCCCAAATCTAAAGGCAGAGGGTCTTCCAGGTTCTTGAAAACCTCGCAGGGAGGTCTCCATCCCAGTTGGAGCCAGATGTTAGCGATAAAAAATGCACTGGCATTTTTGAAGAATGATGCCTAATATTGCAGGGAACTTTTGATTGTCTTCCCAAACTCCAAATGCATATTTGAAAGTACCATTGGAAGTCTTATGATTTCTAGATGTCAATCGACTATTCAAGCATGTAAAACGGACTCTCCACGACTTAGAAATTCAATTTTTCCTAAGGCAGTTTATTTATGGAAAATATGCCTTTTAGGTGATTTAGGCGAACAGGACGACTGTTCATTAACCACCGAAAGTTGTGCTTTCGGTAGTTAATCCACCCTGAAGTATTCTATGTTAACCACCAAAACCTTTAATGACCAGAATACTTGAAATCTCGCCCAGATCAGGAATTTTCGAATCAAAATGAGACGACTCCTCTTGGAATAGACAAGTGGTGAATTAGCAAGTTAGATCCAATGGTTACTTTAATGGGGAAGGCAAAGAAGAGGTGTTTTAATCATTTTTGTTATCGTTTTCAAAGGCCTAAAATCAGGATTTTGGCACACCTGAGCAAATTCAAATTTTAGCTCTTGGAAGAGTCATCAGTCAGCCTTGGGAGGCTATCCTGCACTACACCAACACTCAAGAAGGGAGGAGGACAAGAAAAGTTGGGATTGACCTCACTTTTGGGAATCATCCCACATCTTTTGCAAGTAGATTTTGATTTACTATTTTTGGCTTATTTGATCCATGTTTTCAGGATCTCAGAACTGTTTTGTAAAGCTATAAAGCTAAGGTTAGAAGAGGAACCAAGGGTTCGATTTTGAGTTCTAGATGCTACTGTTTTGTAACAAGACACTCTCTTTAATATAGTAGCCAACAAGCTTCTTTCTTTGTTACTGTCAGACCTTATTTTATCTATCTCTATGCTTATGAGTAGAATTAATTCTTTTCTCTCTGTTTAATGAACCTGGTAACTGTCATCTTACTTTTGGTTATTAAGCAAGAATCACAAACATCCTTGGCTAGTTTGTTGACCCATCATATATATATGGTTTTATATTTGTTCTGGTTGATTGATTAGTTTTCTCATCCACCTATTATTCAAACCTATCTGACAATATCTCTTGAAGCCCTTGTGTACCATGATTATAGTTAAGACTGTCTTGCGAATATAACTCAGAGTTTCAGATATTCATCTTGATCCAAAACCCCAACACATTATTGAGAAAATAGTTCCTAAAAAGATTGAGTTACCAGGCATCTCTGACTTACATCCTAGGAGAGTTTCCTGGAGTGATAACAAATTGGCGTCATTGCCGAGGAGAGGAGATTGAAGCTCATCTTCCTTGGGACACGAAACAGATCCAACTTTGATGATAGACAAAGCCTGGACATTCACTTGGTTGTAATCTTCTATCTAGCGACTCCACGATTAAAGACTCCACTGGGGAGGATCCAGTTGACAAAAGATGAAGGAGCTAAATTTCAAATCCAAGTACCAATTCATTAGTCTGCTTCATGAAATGTTGTATTTATTTATCAACTCTTTCGTGCTTTTCCCTTCGCATGTAAGGAGAATTATTTTCTACTTTGTATATTCAGAAAATCATCATCATTCTTGTATATATCCGTCTTTAGAAGAGGAAACCCAACAGCCCTACATTGTAGATGTAGATTATATATCTTTACCTCATCCTATTCCTAAAGACGAGTTATGCATTCAGATTCCATCCGAATCTGATCATTCATACAACCTTGAGGAGGTTGAACTTGTTTCAAAACCTGTCCAGATCTCAACCCCTCTGGCCATAATTTATCAACTTGATCAACAACTTACCATCTCTCATGATCATCCCACAACTTTTCAAGTTAATATCCGGATGAAGATGTTCAAACCTTTACAGCTACCCCATCTTCTTCATCATTATCCTGATGACTGTTATGAATATCTCCCTTTGTTTTCTGGAGAGAATCAAGCTTCGGCTAAGGGACACGTAGAATCCTTTTTGGATTTTGTTGATCGTTTTTCAATTGCGCATGAAGATGTGATCATGAGAATGTTTTCAAAATCTTTGATCAAAGATGTTGCTACATGGTTTAAGGGTCTGAGAGCTGATTCAATTGGCTCTTGGCTTGAATTCTCTAATGCTTTCCTGAAGTATTGGAGCGAATACAAATCTTTAGATTCTTACCTCACTGATTTCTATGCTTTGAAACGAGAGTAGGATGAAGCCTTGCATGTTTTCAATAGAAGGTTTTATCATGTTTATTATGACATCCCATTGGAGATTTGGCCTACTGAGATTGTTGCCATGGTATACTATCTTATGGCTCAGCATAATGAACTTGTCCTTCTCTCGCTAGAAAGGAAGTCTTCATCATTAGGGAACTTGTTTGAAGACGCTCAAGAGGTGGAGGAGAATATACGTGCTTCCAGGAGGATCCGACAACGGGTTGACTTTGACAATCTGCTTGCACATGAGCAAAAACAATGTCAGTAAGGTTCAGATTTTGAGAAGGGAGGTAATGAGTGTGAAGCGGATTTAGACCAACAGAAAGAATACGAGCTTATTTTAGATTTGGATCTTAATTCATTGGCAGAATATTCTAGAGACAGGTATGCTTGTGAAGCTTATGATCAATTTGTAAATCAAGAAGAGCTTATGATGACTAATGATTGCATAATAAATTATATGTTCTCAACTGATCCAAATCTATGTGATGGAAATCATGTTTTGTTATCCTCTTGTGAGCATTATTCTGATAAGGAAATTGTAGTTTTTGATGATCACGAGTTGATCTCAAAAGGACAAGAAGATGATCAGTCTTCTTACAGAGGAACAGTCATGGCTGAGCAAGAGGCTTCCATAGATATGTACCTGTTTCCTGAGAAGCAACATTTTTCTTATCTTCTTTTCAAGGATCCAGTGGCAGCCTTCATGGAGTTATACTTTTCAGAGGGCTTGAAAGTTTCAGATTTCTTCAACTCGCCCATGTTTTCAAGTAAGTATGGTTTCCTGAAAAGCTCCCTGTCACTGCGGTTACATGTTCAACATCATTTGCTGATCAGTGATAAAGATGAGATTTCTTCAGTATTAAAATTGCTTGGATGGCTACTATGGAAATCAACATTCACTTAACAAATGGCAGAGCTGGTTAGTGTAGGAGTAGGAAATAAGATCGTTGCCCGAGCATTTCCAGATTGCAACAGAAATAATAGTTAACATTGGTTGAATAAAGGCAGGTTTTGAAGGTATTTAAAGACTAGTTGCACAGAGCTTGAGAGTTTTCAGAGATTGGTTTCACAAGATAATTGACTCCATTCCCAATGCCAAAGGCTATGGAACTGCCAGGTTTTCAAATCTGAAGTGATAGAAAGAGTCAAAAAATCTGTTTCTAAATTTTTAGGGTGTGTAAGAGGGTTTTCTTGTATGCCATACCCCATGAAATCCTCAACTAATTCAGAGCTATGTGCCTCTGCCTTATTAATATTACTATGATCCTTCTGGTTATTACATTCCTTACACACCTGAATATTCTGTTTCATTTTCTCATGTAAATACTTCTGACTACAGTGGTGAGTGGTATCATAATGCTCCATCATCTCATAGTCAACAGTGATACCCTGCCAGTAAAACTATTGGAGAAATCACTGAATTCCTACTGCATTACAGAGGATGAGATGTTGGCAAAGGGTAGCATTGACAAAAATGCACTGCTAACTATTTTGAGAAGGAAGGGTACTAAGATGGATAAGTTGCGACTTGCTATCATATATCTGCTTGTTTCTGGAACTACACCAGTAGCAAAAGTTGAAGCCATAGAATTAATACTAAAGCAGTATGAGGTGGATCTTTCAGCTTTTCATTAAGTGCAGAGGATAAAATATTTAAATATGTCACTAATATCATCTAGTGCTAGAAGCAGAAATAACTTTGTTGACTGAGCAGAGAAATTATATGGGCAGTCCCTTAGTGTAGTAACTACAGGCATGAAGAGCCTTTTTTCTGGTGGCAAGCAGATCGCAATGGTAAGGAAAGTAGAAGCATTGATGGAAGAAAGGCCTAGTCCATATATTGAGGCATATTTTCTCTTTGATCCACGGGCTCCTAAATCCAGTTCTGTGATAGACACGTACTCAAAGGGCCCTTTCAAGGAGGTAATAGTTTTCATAATAGGGGAAGGAAATTATATTGATTATGGAAGCCTGCAAGAATTAGAACAAAGACAACAACCTGTAAAGAATATTATTTATGGGACAAGAGAGGTCCTTACTGGGTTAGATTTGGTTGAACAATTGACAATACTGGGGCAGAAAATGCGACTTGGCGCACCTGGATCATCACATTAATTTGAATTTGTCTATAGAATGTTGCATTCTTTCTTCTCTTGCCAGTCAAGACTGTTGTGTTTAGAATTATCTTTCGTATTACCATAAGTGTTTTCCCATTCAAATTCGCGCATGTAATTTCTGCAGTGATCACTGATTCAATAAAAAATGCAGTTGGTCGATCTCGATTTGATTTCTTTTGGCAGCTGGCTGATTGGCGTTTCACAAGTAGATGATTATTGGCACCACTGGAAGAATGTGTTTGCAGGAGGTCTTTTAGTTTTGACGATAGCCATCTTGTGTTATCGAAAATTCTTTCCAGTTCCATACGATTCAGATGGTGTGGTACCGTATGCATACTTTCAATTTCTCAGTGAAGTGAATGAGATAGGCAATATCGTCGAGGATATGCAGCATACCATATCTCAGGATTTACATCCAAACGATCGTCCATATTTTACAGTGGAATAAGGCCTTAGAATATGAGAAGAGATCTGAATATTGTGATCGTGATATGACAAGGGCCAATATGGATTTCCAATGGGAGCAATAAAAAACAACAGGACAGATGTAGCAATCATATCGTTATTTTTATGGCAAAAAATAATGAACCATATTTTAGACATTTAAATCAGTGACTCAGTATTCATGGCACCAAATTAGCAAGTATCCCCACTTTACCGTTCTTTGTTTCTTTTTCTAACAGCAACATCTCACCTCTATGCATTTGCTCACCAAGCCCGCAAGAAGCTATATCTCTGAGGTTTATTCAAACAGAAAAGGTTCGCAGCGCTGATAAGTGTGGGAAATTTGACGTGGGGAGGAAATGGAAAGACCCCAATGACAGAGTTCCTTGTGTTTCTCTTTTTGAAGGACGGGCTTTGTCCTCTCATTTTTAGCAGGGGCTATGGAGATGAAGCCAGAATGCTTCAAAGACATCTAATTGGTACTACTACAAAAATTGGATCAGATCTAAACAAGTTGAATAGTGTTGCATTATTTTTCAAAGATATGGTGTGATGGAATTTCATAGAAGAGGAGACAAGGCAAAACATAATTGCCAGTTTAGGGAGTCCAAGGTGACTGCTAATAAAATCGGGAATGGAATTGGAGTTGTCATTCTGGATGATGGCATGCAGATTTCTTAGAAATGAGTTTTTCAGGATCTTTTGTTTCCCTTTTATGTCCCTAATAAAGAAAACAACATCCACACCAATTTTAGTCATTTCAAGAAGTAAGAAAGTATTGGAGCTTGTCCAGGGACTTGGATATTGTAATGGTAAACTGTATAACCCTTTGGGGCAATAGAAGGTTGATACCACGTGGGACATTGAGAGAATCTTTGATTGCATTGAGACGGGAAGATATAATAGTCTTGCATCATATAGATTTGATATAAAAAGAAAAACATCAATCTATCATGGCTATGTTGGAATGTGTACTTGAGGAGGAAATCCCTATTTCATGTAGCAGAATGGATCCATGCTATTTCTTCAGATTACAATTACAACCTTCAATGATTCCTTTGAACATAGTGCACAATATGGTTGTTTTGTGTGTTTCTGGCATTGGTTGTTCAGGGTCACTTTCATTAGCCATACAAAAGAGCTTAAGATTGCAAATATTTGCTTTTATTGTGTAGATGGGTGCGACACACGTTGACAGAGTAAATTTCAGTGACCATCACATTTTTCAAGATAAGGATTTGCAGATAGTACAAAAGAAGTCAAGCAGAGACATGAGAAGACAATTAGTCCCAGCAGCTAGACCACTTGGATTAGAGGCCCTTGCTCAAATTTCCACTTCTATGGAAGGAGAGTTGCAAGCTGAAACCCATCAGGAGGAGATCACAAGTTTAGTCAGAGAGAAAGGAGCTTCATCTAAGAAGCCCTGAAGTCATTTACAAACATGTAGGTAATCAGAATTTTGATATTTTGATTTTTGAAATACTTCTGTTTTTCGGTGGTTTAGGCGAGCCTTCCAGTGCTCATTAACCACCGAAAATAAGTTCTTTCGGTGGATAAGGTGCTTAAAATCCAAATATTGTTAACCACAGAAAGATGTTTTAACCAGAATATTCAAGATTTTTCCCAGATTCGAGATATTCAAGCTGGAATGATGTGAAATCTTTTGGAATAGGATGATTATAAATTATCAAATCAAGTCGAAACACTATTATTGAAGAAGGAATCCAAAAAGAAGTTTTTTGACTATATTTGGTCATTTAAAAAAAAGGCAAAATATCATGGATCAGAAGACACATCACCCAACTCGAATTTCATCTTCAGGATATCAAGATAAAGATCCTTGGAAGGCTGAACTCTACATCACCAACTTACCACACAGACGGAAGGTCTGACAACAGTAACTGAGGCATGGCACTTGATGATGTTGAGTAGGAAATATCCAGATGATAAATTGTAAAGGCTAAATGACTCCATGCCCAAATATAAAGGCACGGGGTCTGCCAGGTTCTTGGAAACCTCGCAGGGAGGTCTCCATCCCAGTTGGAGCTAGATATTAGCGATAAACAATGCACAGGCATTTTTGAAGAATGATGCCTAATCTTGTAGGGAACTTTTGATTTTCTTCCCAAACTCCAAATACAGATTTGAAAGTACCATTGGAAGGCTTAGTATTTCTAGATGTAAATCGACTAGTCAAGCATGTAAAACGGACTCTCCACGACTTAGAAATTCAATTTTTCCTAAGGCAATTTATTTCTGGAAAATATGCCTTTTCGGTGGTTTAGGCGAACAGGATAACTGTTCATTAACCATCCACCCAGAAGTCTTCTATGTTAACCACCGAAAGCCTGTAATGACCAGAATAATTGAAATCTCACCCAGATCAGGAATTTTTGTATCAGAATGAGATGAAACCTCTTGGAATAGACAAGTGGTGAATTATCAAATCAAATCCAATGGTTACTTTAATGGGTAAGGCAAAGAAGAGGTGTTTTAATCATTTTTGGTATCGTTTTCAAAGGCCGAAAATCAGGATTTTATCACACCTCAGCAAATTCAAATTTTATCTCTTGGAAGATTCATCAGTCAGCCTTAGGAGGCTATCCTGCACTACACCAACACTCAAGAAGAGAGGAGGACCAGAAAAGCTGGGATTGACCTCACTTTTGGGGATCATCCCACATCTTTTGCAAGTAGATTTTGATTTACTATTTTTAGCTTATTTGATCCATGTTTTTAGGATCTCAGAACTATTTTGTAAAGCTATAAAGCTAAGGTTAGAAGAGGAACCAAGGGTTCGATTTTGAGTTCTAGATTCTATTGTTTTGTAACAAGACACTTTCTTTAATATAGTAGCCAACAAGCTTCTTTCTTTGTTACTGTCAGACCTTCTTTTATCTATCTCTATGCTTATGAGTAGAATTAATTCTTTTGTCTATGTTTAATGACCCCGATAACTGTCATCTTACTTTTGGTTACTAAGCAAGAATCACAACCATCCTTGGCTAGTTTATTGACCCATCATATATATATCGTTTTATATATGTTATGGTTGATTGATTAGTTTTCTCATCCACCTGTTACTGAAACCTATATGACAATATCTCTTGAAGGCCTTGTGTAGCATGATTATAGTTAAGACTGTCTTGAGAATATAACTCAGAGTTTCATATATTCATCTTGATCCAAAACCCCAACACATTATTGAGAAAATAGTTCCTAAAAAGATTGAGTTACCAGGCATCTCTGACTTACAGCCTAGGAGAGTTTCCTGGAGTGATAACAAATTGGCGCCATTGCCGGGGAGAGGAGATTGAAGCTCATCTTCCTTGGGACATGACACAGATCCAACTTTGATGATAGACAAAGCTTGGACATTCACTTGGTTGTAATCTTCTATCTGGCGACTCCACGATTAAAGACTCCACTAGGGAGGATCCGGTTGACAAAAGATGAAGGAGTTAAATTTCAAATCCAGGTACCAATTCATTAGTCTTCTTCATGAACTGTTGTATTTATTTATCAACTCTTTCATGCTTTTCCCTTTGTGTGTAAGGAGAATTATTTTATGCTTTGTATATTCAGAAAATTATCATCATTCTTGTATATATCCGTCTTTAGAAGAGGAAACCCAACAGCCCTACATTGTAGATGTAGATTCTATATCTTTACCTCAGCCTATTCCTAAAGATGAGTTCTACATTCAGATTCCCTTCGAATCTGAGCATTCATACAACCTCGAGGAGGTTGAACTTGTTTCAAAACCTGTCCAGATCTCAGCCCCTCTGGCCATTATTTCTGAACCTGATCAACAACTTACCATCTCTCATGATCAGCCCACAGCTTTTCAAGTTAAGATCTGGATGAAGATGTTTAAACCTTTACAACTACCCCATATTCTTCATACTTATCCGGATGACTATTATGAATATCTCCCTTTGTTTTCTTGAGAGAATCAAGCTTCAGCTGAGGGACACGTAGAATCCTTTTTGGATTTTTTTAACACAGAAGACTTCTGGATGGTTTAAGGGTCTGAGAGATGATTCAATTGGCTCTTAGATTGAATTCTCTAATTCTTTCCTGAAGTATTGGAGTGAATACAAATCTTTAGATTCTTACCTCGCTGATTTCTATGCTTTGAAACGAGAGTAGGATGAAGCCTTGCCTGTTTTCAATAGAAGGTTTTACCCTGTTTATTAGGACATCCCATTGGAGATTCAGCCTACTGATATTGCTGCCATGGTATACTATCTTATGGCTCAACATAATGAACTTTTCCTTCTCTTGCTAGAAAGCAAGTCTTCATCATTAGGGAACTTGTTTGAAGACGCTCAAGAGGTGGAGGAGAATATCCGTGCTTTTAGGAGGATCCAACAACGGGTTGAATTTGGCAATCTGCTTGCACATGAGCAAAAACAATGTCAGTATGGTTCAGATTTTGAGTAGGGAGGTAATGAGTGTTAAGCGGATTTAGAACAACAGAAATCATATGAGCTTATTTCAGATTCGGATCTTAATTCATTGGCAAAATATTTGAGAGACAGGTATGCTTGTGAAGCTTATGATCAATTTGTAAATCAAGAAGAGCTTATGATGACTGATGATTGCATAGTAAATTATATGTTCTCAGCCGATCCAATTCTATGTGATGGAAATCCTGTATTGTTATCCTCTTGTGAGCATTATTCTGATAAGGAAATTGTATTTTTTGATGATCACAAGTTGATCTCAAGAGGACAAGAAGATGATCAGTCTTCTTACAGAGGAACAGTCATGGCTGAGAAAGAGGTTGCCATAGATGTGCAACTGTTTCCTAAGAAGCAACATGTTTCTTATCTTCTTTTCAAGGATCCAGTGGCAGCCTTCATGGAGTTATACTTTTCAGAGGGCTTGAAAGTTTCAGATTTCTTCAACTCACCCATGTTTTCAGGTAAGTATGGTTTCCTGAAAAGCTCCTTCTCACTGTGGTTACATGTTCAGCATCATTTGTTGATCAGTGATAAAGACGAGATTTCTTCAGTATTAAAATTGCTTGGATGGCTACTATGGAAATCAGCATTCACTTAACAAATGGCAGAGCTAGTTAGTGTAGGAGTAGGAAATAAGCTCGTTGCCCGAGCATTTCTAGATTGCAGCAGAAATAATAGTTAACATTGGTTGAATAAAGGCAGGTTTTGAAGGTATTTAAAGACTAGTTGCACAGATCTTGAGAGTTTTCAGAGATTGGTTTCATAGGCTAATTGACTCCATGCCCAATGCCAAAGGCTACTGGAACTGCTAGGTTTTCAAATCTTAAGTGATAGAAAGAGTATAAAAATCTGTTTCTAAATTTTTAGGGTGTGTAAGAGGGTTTTCTTGTATGCCATACCCCATGCAATCCTCAACTAATTCAGAGCTCTGTGCCTCTGCCTTATTAATATTACTATGATCCTTTTGGTTATTACATTCCTTACACACCCGAATATTTTGTTTCATCTTCTCATGTAAATACTTCTGACTACAGTGGTGAGTGGTATCATAATGCTCCATCATCTCATAGTCAACAGTGATACCCTGCCAGTAAAGCTCTTTGAGAAATCACTGAATTCCTGCTGCACTGCAGAGGATGACATGTTGGCAAAGGGTAGCATTGACAAAAATGCACTGCTAACTATTTTGAGAAGGAAGGGTACCAAGATGGATAAGATGCGACTTGCTATCATATATTTGCTTCTTTCTGGAATTACACCAGTAGCAAAAAATGAATCCATAGAATTAGTACTAAAGGAGGATGAGGTGGATCTTTCAACTTTTCATTAAGTGCAGAGGATAAAATCTTTAAATATGTCACTAATATCATCTAGTGCTGGAAGCATAAATAACATTCTTGACTGAGCAGAGAAATTATATGGGCAGTCCCTTAGTGTAGTAACTACAGGCATGAAGAGCCTTCTTTCTAGTGGCAAGAAGATCGCAATGGTAAGGAAAGTAGAAGCATTGATGGAAGCAAGGCCTAGTACAGATATTGAGGCATATTTTCTCTTTGATCCACGGGCTCCTAAATCCAGTTCTGTGATAGGCACGTACTCAAAGGGCCCTTTCAAGGAGGTAATAGTTTTCATGATAGGGGAAGGAAATTATATTGAGTATGGAAGCCTGCAAGAATTAGCACAAAGACAAAAA
Source organism: Picea glauca (assembly GCA_000966675.3). Lineage (NCBI taxonomy): Eukaryota > Viridiplantae > Streptophyta > Pinopsida > Pinales > Pinaceae > Picea > Picea glauca. The sequence goes on from JZKD02S2143853.1 coordinate 14,115, forward strand.
CCTGTAAAGATTATTATTTATCGGACAACAGAGGTCCTTATTGGGTTAGAGTTGGTTGAACAATTGACAATACTGGGGTAGAAAATGGGACTTGGCGCACCTGGATCATCACATTAATTTGAATTTGTCTATAGAATGTTGTATTCTCTCTTCTCTTGCCAGTCAAGACTGTTGTGTTTAGAATTATCTTTTGTATTACCATAAGTGTTTTCCCATTCAAATTCGCGCATGTAATTACTACAATGATCACTGATTCAATAAAAAATGCAGTTGGTCGATCTCGACCTGATTTCTTTTGGCAGCTGCCCTGATTGGCGTTTCACGGGTAGATGATTATTGGCACCACTGGTAGAATGTCTTTGCAGGAGGTATTTTAGGTTTGACGATAGACATCTTGTGTTATCGACAATTCTTTCCAGTTCCATACGATTCAGATGGTGTGGTACCGTATGCAAACTTTCAATTTCTTAGTGAAGTGAATGAGATAGGCAATATCGTCGAGGATATGCAACATACCATATCTCAGGATGTACATCCAAACGATCGTCCATATTTTATAGTGGAATAAGGCCTCAAAATATGAGAAGAGATCCGAATATTGTGATCGTGATATGACAAGGGCCGATATGGATTTCCAATGGGAGCAATAAAAAACAACAGGACAGACGTAGCAATCATATCGCTATTTTTATGGAAAACAATAATGAACCATATTTTAGACATTTAAATCAGTGACTCAGTATTCATGGCACCAAATTAGAAAGTATCCCCCTTTACAGTTGTTTGTTTCTTTTTCTAACAGCAACATCTCACCTCTATGCATTTGTTGTCCAAGCCCGCAAGAAGCTATATCTCTGAGGTTTATTCAAACAGAAAAGGTTGGCAGCGCCTGTGATAAGTGTGGGCAATTTGACGTGGGGAGGAAATGGAAAGACCCCAATGATAGAGTTCCTTGTGTTTCTCTTTTCGGAGGCCGGGATTTGTCCTCTCATTCTTAGCAGGGGCTATGGAGATGAAGCCAGAATGCTTCAAAGACATCTAATTGGTACTACTACAAAATTGGATCAGATCTAAACAAGTTGAATATTGCTGCATTTTTTTCCAGAGATATGGTGTGATGGAATTTCATAGAAGAGGAGACAAGGCAGAACATAATTGCCAGTTTAGGGAGTCCAAGGTGACTGCTAATAAAATTGGGAATGGAATTGGAGTTGTCATTCTGGATGATGGCATGCAGAGTTCTTAGAAATGACTTTTTCAGGGTCTTTTGTTTCCCTTTTATGTCCCTAATAAAGAAAACAACATCCACACCAATTTTAGTCATTTCAAGAAGTAAGAAAGTATTGGAGCTTGTCCAGGGACTTGGATATTGTAATGGTAAACTGTATAACCCTTTGGGGCTATAGAAGGTTGATACCACGTGGGCCATTGAGAGAATCTTTGATTGCATTGAGATGGGAAGATATAATAGTCTTGCATCATACAGATTTGATATAAAAAGAAAAACATCAATCTATCATGGCTATGTTGGAATGTGTACTTGAGGAGGAAATCCCTATTTCATGTAGCAGAATGGATCCGTGCTATTTCTTCAGATTACAGTTACAACCTTCAATGATTCCTTTGAACATAGTGCACAATATGGTTGTTTTGTGTGTTTCTGGCATTGGTTGTTCAGGGTCACTTTCGTTAGCCATACAAAAGAGCTTAAGATTGCAAATATTTTCTTTTATTGTGTAGCTGGGTGTGGCACACGTTGACAGAGTAGATTTCAGTGACCATCACATTTTTCAAGATAAGGATTTGCAGATAGTACAAAAGAAGTCAAGCAGAGACATGAGAAGACGATTAGTCCCATCAGCTAGACCACTTGGATTAGAGGCCCTTGCTCAAATTGCCACTTCTATGGAAGGAGAGTTGCAAGATGAAACCCATCAGGAGGAGATCACAAGTTTAGTCAGAGAGAAAGGAGCTTCATCTAAGAATCCCTGAAGTCATTTACAAACATGCAGGTAATCAGAATTTTGATATTTTGATTTTTGAAATACTTTTGTTTTTCGGTGGTTTAGGCGAGCCCTCCAGTTGTCATTAACCACCGAAAAGAAGTTCTTTCGGTGGATAAGGTTCATAAAATCCAAATAATGTTAACCACAGAAAGCTATTTTAACCATAATATTCAATATTTTGCCCAGATTCGAGATATTCAAGCTGGAATGATGTGAAATCTTCTGCAATAGGATGATTATAAATTATCAAATCAAGTCGAAACACTATTCTTGAAGAAGGAATTAAAAAAGAAGTTTTTTGACTATATTTGGTCATTTTTAAGAATTGAAAAATATCATGGATCAGAAGACACATCACCCAACTCGAATTTCACCTTCAGGATATCAAGATAAAGATCCTTGGAAGGATGAACTCTACATCACCAAATTACCACACACACGGAAGGTGAGACAAGAGTAACTGAGGCATGGCACTTGATGATGTTGAGTAGGAAATATCCAGATGATAAATTGTAAAGGCTAAATGAATCCATGCCCAAATCTAAAGGCACAGGGTCTTCCAGGTTCTTGGAAACCTCGCAGGGAGGTGTCCATCCCAGTTGGAGCCAGATGTTAGCGATAAAAAATGCACTGGCATTTTTGAAGAATGATGCCTAATCTTGCAGGGAACTTTAGATTGTCTTCCCAAACTCCAAATGCATATTTGAAAGTATCATTCGAAGGCTTAGGATTTCTAGATGTTAATCGACTATTCAAGCATGTAAAACGGACTCTCCACGACTTAGAAATTCAATTTTTCCTAAGGCAGTTTATTTCTAGAAAATATGCCTTTTTGGTGGTTTAGGCGAACAGGACGACTGTTCATTAACCACCGAAAGTTGTGCTTTCGGTAGTTAATCCACCCATAAGTATTCTATGTTAACCACCGAAATCCTGTAATGACCAGAATACTTGAAATCTCGCCTAGATTAGGAATTTTCGAATCAGAATGAGATGAAACCTCTTGGAATAGAAAAGTGGTGAATTATCAAGTCAGATCCAGTGGTTACTTTAATGGGTAAGGCAAAGAAGAGGTGTTTTAATCATTTTTGGTATCGTTTTCAAAGGCCGAAAATCAGGATTTTGGCACACCTCAGCAAATTCAAATTTTATCTCTTGGAAGAGTCATCAGTCAGCCTTGGGAGGCTATCCTGCACTACACCAATACTCAAGAAGAGAGGAGGACAAGAAAAGCTGGGATTGACCTCGCTTTTGGGGATCATCCCACATCTTTTGAAAGTAGATTTTGATTTACTATTTTTAGCTTATTTGATCCATGTTTTTAGGATCTCAGAACTGTTTTGTAAATCTATAAAGCTAAGGTTAGAAGAGGAACCAAGGGTTCGATTTTGAGTTCTAGATGCTACTGTTTTGTAACAAGACACTTTCTTTAATATAGCAGCCAACAAGCTTCTTTCTTTGTTACTGCTAGACCTTCTTTTATCTATCTCTATGCTTATGAGTAGAATTAATTCTTTTGTCTCTGTTTAATGACCCTGGTAACTGTCATCTTACTTTTGGTTATTAAGAAAGAATCACAATCCTTGGCTAGTTTGTTGACCCATCATATATATATGGTTTTATATATGTTCTGGGTGATTGATTAGTTTTCTCATCCACCTATTATTCAAACCTATCTGACAATAGCTCTTGAAGGCCTTGTGTAGCATGATTATAGTTAAGACTGTCTTGAGAATATAACTCAGAGTTTCAGATATTCATCTTGATCCAAAACCCCAACACATTATTGAGAAAATAGTTCCTAAAAAGATTGAGTTACCAGGCATCTCTGACTTACAGCCTAGGATAATTTCCTGGAGTGATAACAAATTGGCGCCGTTGTCGGGGAGAAGAGATTGAAGCTCAACTTCCTTGGGACACGACACAGATCTAGCTTTGATGATAGACAAAGATTGGACATTCACTTGGTTGTAATCTTCTATCTGGCAACTCCATGATTAAAGACTCCACTGGGGACGATCCGGTTGACAAAAGATGAAGGAGTTAAATTTCAAATCCAGGTACCAATTCATTAGTCTGCTTCATGAACTGTTGTATTTATTTATCAACTCTTTCGCGCTTTTCCCTTCGCATGTAATGAGAATTATTTTCTGCTTTGTATATTCATAAAATCATCACCATTCTTGTATATATCCGTCTTTAGAAGAGGAAACCCAACAACCCTACATTGCAGATGTAGATTCTATATCTTTACCTCAGCCTATTCCTAAAGACGAGTTCTGCATTCAGATTCCCTCCGAATCTTTGCATTCATACAACCTTGAGGAGGTTGAACTTGTTTCAAAACCTGTCCAGATCTCAGCCCCTCTGGCCATAATTTATGAACCTGATCAACAACTTACCATCTCTCATGATCAGCCCACAACTTTTCAAGTTAATATCCGGATGAGGATGTTCAAACCTTTACAGCTACCCCATATTCTTCATCCTTATCCTGATGACTGTTATGAATATCTCACTTTGTTTTCTGGAGAGAATCGAGCTTCATCTGAGGGACACGTAGAATCCTTTTTGGATTTTGTTGATCGTTTTTCAATTGTGCATGAAGATGTGATCATGAGAATGTTTTCAAAATCTTTGATCAAAGATGCTGCTACATGGTTTAAGGGTCTGAGAGATGATTCAATTGGCTCTTGGATTTAATTCCCTAATGATTTCCTGAAGTATTGGAGCGAATACAAATCTTTAGATTCTTACCTCGCTGATTTCTATGCTTTGAAATGAGAGCAAGATGAAGCCTTGCATGTTGTCAATAGAAGGTTTTACCGTGTTTATTGTGACATCCCATTGGAGATTTGGCCATTGAGATTGCTGCCATGGTATACTATGTTAAGGCTCAACATAATGAACTTGTCCTTCTCTTGCTAGAAAGGAAGTCTTCATCATTAGGGAACCTGTTTGAAGATGCTCAAGAGGTGGAGGAGAATATCCGTGCTTCCAGGCTGACCCGACAGCGGGTTGACTTTGACAATCTGCTTGCACATGAGCAAAAACACTGTCAGTATGGTTCATATTTTGAGCAGGGAGGTAATGAATGTGAAGCGGATTTAGAACAACAGAAAGCATACGAGCTTATTTCAGATTCGGATCTTAATTCATTGGCAGAATATTCTAGAGACAGGTATGCTTGTGAAGCTTATGATCAATTTGTAAATCAAGAAGAGATTATGATGACTGATGATTGCATAATAAATTATATGTTCTCTGCTGATCCAAATCTATGTGATGGAAATCTTGTTTTGTTATCCTCTTTTGAGCATTATTCTGATAAGGAAATTGTAGTTTTTGATGATCACGAGTTGATCTCAAGAGGACAAGAAGATGATCGGTCTTCTTGCAGAGGAACAATCATGGTTGAGCAAGAGGTTGCCATAGATGTGCAACTGTTTCCTGAGAAGCAACATGTTTCTTATCTTCTTTTCAAGGATCCAGTGGCAGCCTTCATGGAGTTATACTTTTCAGAGGGCTTGAAAGTTTCAGATTTCTTCAACTCGCCCATGTTTTCAGGTAAGTATGGTTTCCTGAAAAGCTCCTTGTCACTGCGGTTACATGTTCAACATCATTTGCTGATCAGTGATAAAGACGAGATTTATTCAGTATTAAAATTGCTTGGATGGCTACTATGGAAATCAGCATTCACTTAACAAATGGCAGAGATGGTTAGTGTAGGAGTAGGAAATAAGCTCGTTGCCCGAGCATTTCTAGACTGCAGCAGAAATAATAGTTAACATTGGTTGAATAAAGGCAAGTTTTGAAGGTATTTAAGGACTAGTTGCACAGAGCTTGAGAGTTTTCAGAGATTTGTTTCATAGGCTAATTGACTCCATGCCCAATGCCAAAGGCTACTGGAACTGCTAGTTTTTCAAATCTGAGGTGATAGAAAGAGTCAAAAAAATTGTTTCTAAATTTTTAGGGTGTGTAAGAGGGTTTTCTTGTATGCCATACCCCATGCAATCCTCAACTAATTTAGAGCTCCATGCCTCTGCCTTATTAATATTACTATGATCCTTCTGGTTATTACATTCCTTACACACCGGAATATTATGTTTCATCTTCTCATGTAAATACTTCTGACTATAGTGGTGAGTGGTATCATAATGCTCCATCATCTCATAGTCAACAGTGATACCCTGCCAGTAAAGCTCTTTGAGAAATCACTGAATTCCTACTGCACTACAGAGGATGACATGTTGGCAAAGGTTAGCATTCACAAAAATTCACTACTAACTATTTTGAGAAGGAAGGGTACCAAGATGGATAAGCTGCGACTTGCTATCATATATCTTCTTGTTTCTAGAACTACACCAGTAGCAAATGTTGAAGCCATAGAATTAGTACTAAAGGAGGATGAGGTGGATCTTTTAGATTTTCATTAAGTGCAGAGGATAAAATATTTAAATACGTCACTAATATCATCTAGTGCTGGAAGCAAAAATAACATTGTTGACTGAGCAGAGAAATTATATGGGCAGTCCCTTAGTGTAGTAACTACAAGCATGAAGAGTCTTCTTTCTGGTGGCAAGCAGATCACAATGGTAAGGAAAGTAGAAGCATTGATGGAAGCAAGGCCTAGTCCAGATATTGAGGCATATTTTCTCTTTGATCCACGGGCTCCTAAATCCAGTTCTGTGATAGGCACGTACTCAAAGGGTCCTTTGAAGGAGGTAATAGGTTTCATGATAGGGGAAGGAAATTATATTGAGTATGGAAGCCTACAAGAATTATCACAAAGACAACAACCTGTAAAGAATATTATTTATGAGACAACAGAGGTCCTTACTGGGTTAGAGTTGGTTGAACAATTGATAATACTGGGGTAGAAAATGTTATCAGGGGATCATATTTTGCTCAATTTTCAAAGTGCTCGGAATGCGACGAAAATAGTGCGATTGCGTCCGTCTCGTCTTCCTGATTCTGGTGTTATATTTACTTTGTCAAATGGACACCGTATGGAGAAGATATCGTGATCTGTTCGCCAAGTCAAACAGGGAAAAATTTTGATGCTGACTGTACCTTTCCGTACAGTCTGTACAGTCTGTACGGTCTGATGTTGAAGGGTCGTACAGTCCGTATGATGATGTGTCAGGTGGATGATGTGGAAAGCATTCATTGGTTAGCAGTTGGCGAATCATGGAGTGACACGTGTCCGTTGTTGGCGAATAGTATGAGGACACGTGGCCCAACCCGAGGGCGCCACGTGTCACTCATTAATTGGTTGTTTTGTTATGTAAAACTTGTGGTGGAGTCCGCGGGGTTCGATCCCCGGACCTCCCCAATGCACAACGCCTTTGCATGACCCTTCTACCAATGAGCCATCGGATGGTTCTTGTTTGATATATGGTTTCAATGTATTTTAAACTTGTTTAAAGTTTCAAACGGAGGGGGGTCGGGCCGGGGCCTAGCCCCAACCCGTGTATTATCATATATAACCAATGTAATAACCACGCGCATATTGTATTATGTCCATATATATATCATATATATTGTTGTGTATAAGCGCGAGGTTGAACCATATAACCCGTGGGTTTTTGTTATATGACCAATGGTATATGTGCGCGGGAGTTACACGGTTTTCCAACGAATTAACCACTTATTTGCCCAGCGCGTGGTCATATGCGTGATACGCCCAGGTGCCGAGGCGGTTAGGGGCTGGCGCGGCCTTAATCGTTCTACGGTTTGCACTGTTGGCGTGGTTGCGCCCGGTGCTGGGTTTTCACGCTTTAAAATGTGTGTGAGCCAAGTTCATTCAAGAGGGTGCGAATTGTAGAACCAGAGACAGCAAGTTGAAGAGGGAGACTTCCAGGAGGCCTAACTTCTTCATTTTTCGACCGATTGAGGTGCCGAAAGAGCCCAGACGGGGGTTTTGGGATGTTGGGAAGCCATTGGAGCAGTTGGTTTGTCAGTTTGAGCATTGTAAGACATGTGTTTGAGCACGTTTTGAGCAATTAATAATAATGATCCATTGGAAGCTGGACCAGGAGATGTAGCCCATAAGAGGGGTGAACTTCTTTATCAATTGTTGTGCTTATGTGTTTATGTTCATTGATTATGCTGATGTCTATGTATAATTTGCATAAGTAATCCTTTAATTTATGTGTTGCAAACTGATCCTTTTTGTTTAAACACATAACATTCACTTGCAATAAGTTTTCAAGTTTTTCAAGTCTTCTTCATTTTTAAATCAAGTTGGTATCAGAGCACTGGTTTTGAAGACTTGATTGTTTGCAAGTTTTTTTTCTGATGCTCACAAGGTTTAAACTCACAAGAGTAAAAGGTTAACTTGTGGAGCCAAGTTCTTATCCGACAAGGAGGAAGCAGATTCATTCACCGCAAGTTACAGAGAGGCATTCACCAAGCATGGCTCGCACAGAAAGTCATGAACGTGTTCCGGCCGAAGAAGAAGATCTCAGACAGGCTGTCATGGAGTTGAGAGATATGATGAAGATCTTGATGGAACAGAACATAATGTCGCAGGGTGAAGG
>JZKD02S2143875.1:0-19862 GCA_000966675.3 Picea glauca
TGGATTTTTATTCAATAAATAAAACTCATGACAACATTCAGGATATAGAAAGTTAGATGAAAATATGCCTTTACAAAACACATGGAAGGCAACATGAAAATCAGCCAAAGAGATGTGTGCAGAGGAACAACGGTCGGTCGGATTCATCATGTGAAGATACAAATGGAAATGAAGATATGCCATCCCGCGAACCCTAAAAGCGCCCATCATACAAAGTATAAAACCAGAAAGCCATAATGAATGGGAGAAGGAAAAGGGGAAAAGGGATAAGTATCTGACAGTCGAAAAACCTTTTTTTCCATTTATTAATGGTAATGTTTTCGAACCCCTGCTGGGTTCTCACTAGTAAAAGCACAAATTGCAGATCAATGAAGTTCTTTGGCTGCAAGATGTATATGATGGAACAGGGGACATATTGGTGGGTACCGCGAACCCGAGGCCTGGTGGCCAGATAACAGCCTAATTATTGGTCAAGAGAAAGGTTTGATATCTATTTCAATAGTATTCATACTAATATGTATTAATGGAGAAAGTTTTCATATTTATCTCAATAGTATTCATACTAACATATATTAATGGATTGTTTTTGTTTCAAATGCAAATGATCTCCCAATTTGCAGGATGCTCTTCGGTTCACAAATTTCGTTGAAACCACGAAAAATTTGACTATAAGATGTACATAGCGCAACAAGAAACATGAATTTGCATTGTGGTTTCAACGAGGTAAACTCCTTATCATCTATTCATCTTGTATTTCTTGCAGTGACATGATCACATGCCGACTCTCCATAAACATCAATATCTAAGTTAAATTAAATGTAATGAAAATTTGGTGTGATTTAAGTAATTAAGACAGCTTCAGTTGTCCCTTTATTAATGAGAATATTTTCAAACGTCTAGTGAGTTATCATTAGTTAAAGAATAAATTGTAGAGCACAGAAGCACTTTGGATGCACAAGCATAATTGCTTAAGCTTTGCAGAAGAGGAGGTTTTTGTATTTATTCCAATAGTATTGATATTAGTATATATGCACGGATATTATCAAATAGAAGAAGTTGCCTTCTTGTAACTAATTAATTCATTCTATTTACAAGACTCAAAGAATGGAAACATAATAGATCCTACAATTTATTTCTTTAAATACAGGACCAACGCCACATAAGTATGGATTATGAAAAATTATTCTTAAATGTAAAATGTAAGCAACGAATAGAGCAGGCTTTATTTAAATTGAAGTAGTGGGGTGTAGAAAGAAAATCTTGTCATCCATGTTTAACGACACAGGGGAAGAAGGCACAAAATAAAATTAAAACAAATACCAGAGATTGGAAAATACTATTAAAAAGTAAAGCGAAATTATTCGATATCCAAATAAGATGGGTTACAAAATATAGTTGAGTCTATTTTCCACAACGATTGTGATTTCACCTGTCGCCGACCAATAAAAAATATGTACATTAATGAAGCTTGTTCACAGTTCTCTTGATGTCCAAACCCTTTATTCATAAAAAACGAGTTCAATATCAATTTCAGGTTTTCTACTTAATCGTTGTTGCCAACTACATCTATCCCAGTTTTTTGAACACCTTGTCTCTTCCAGATATGGTCTGCTTGCAATCGTTGGTTATTCAACATTCCATTCTTTGTCAAGTAGTAATTTTCCTCTATCGTCAAAAACTTGGGGTTCAAGGTGCTTTCCTTGCAATGTTCCTAACCCTTGACATCTGAGACAACTTAGAAATGTCATTAAGGCTGATTTCAAAGTGGAGGAAGTCGTTTTATGTCACCATAGCTATGGCAGGGGGAAAAAATTCAAGTATGTTGTGACTGGTATTCTCCCTGTATTTGATCATCTATTTGGTTGAAAAGCCTGCCCGAAGATTTGTATGTTGAACTTATTTTCTTTATTACAGTAAATTGGAAGAAATGTCCAACCCAGCTGAAAAAATGCAAATCTGTTGAGGTGCATAACTTCTCCGGGCAGCACAAATATGTCAAGTGCATCATCACCACAGGTCTGCCAAGTGTATCAAATGTTGCATATTGCATGAGAAACTTTTGTAGCGGAAATATGTTGTTTTATCCATCCATACAATTTTTGTTACCCATCTCTGGGTGCATTCACAAGTGGAGTAATATTTCGCGTCATTTACGAACATGAGGGGCCATTCTGCAAGCCACTGTAAATGTGCCACCCCCAAGGAAGAAAAAATCTTGTGGGATCTACAGAATTCGATACACTTTCCAAATCTGTGTTGTTGGAAGAAGCTATATACTTCAACGAAGAACTATTTTTCACGTGACCTGAAAATCCATTACAACTCCCAACAAGAAAACAAAGAAGTTAACCAAACAAATCTCCAAGTAGCCTTTTCAACCAACCAAATCATCAAACACGGGGAGAACACCAACCAGAACATACTTGTTCTCTTTTTTTCCTCCTCTCTGACTTTCTCTTCTATAACAAAGTTTTTTTTTTACTCAAATCTCACGTCATATAAAACCAGTCTCTCTTCTTTAATCTGGGCCTCAATCACATCTCTAAGTTGTCTTACATGTCCATGACTAGGAACATTAGAACGAAGGCACCCTAAAGCACAAATCTTTAATGAAATGGAAATAAGTATTTAAAAGCAACGTTGGATGATCTTCCATAGATTTTGTGTTAATTCATTTTAATGACAGATGTTCTCGATATTTTCTCTTATTAATGCCAACCTTTCCGAATATGTACATTGAATAGTGACTATTAGCACGTATTAAAATTCCCATATCCGAGCAGATTCTCAAATCTCACATCTAAGATATGAACAATATTAAAGAGGGAAACGACGTGAAGGCCTCTGTGTGCGACACGTTCATGAACTATCCTGAATATTTTAAGAAAACTAAAAGACTACAAACAGGGAAAAAAAGAAAAAAAATAATTTTCAAACTCAAAATTGAAGCAAAAGAAATTACAAGATCCAACAATATTTTCCTGTCTATTCATTTTAATGGGAGATGTCCTTGACCTTTCCAGTTATTAAAGATCGTTTTTTCACACCTGTTTGGTTGGTTCTGACTTTTGAAAGCATAATCAATGTCTGATGGGAAGGGAGGAAGGTGGCGGGGATGGAGGGGAGCAACAAATGATTTAAAAAAATTTGAACCCGAAAAATCGTGAACTCACAAAACTGAGCCAAAAACAAAGTTTACAAGAGAAAAATGAAAGGAAGAGAAAAACTGTATCGCTCACACAACAAAACCTACTCTCATAACTATGAAACCATAGAAACACATAATCCATGGAAAAAACATCGCTAGATATGAAATATAGTTTGAGGCTGACACGGTTCCAATCACGATTGAAGAAACCCAAACATGCAAACGGCAAGAACATGAACAGGGAAGCAATAACAACAACAACATGCAAATAAGAAATCAGTGGAGATGCAAAAAACAAGCATGAACCAGTAAACCAACAATGCCGCTGAAACATATAAATTTAAAAAATGGAAAAAAAATGTATTGTAACAAGCCTATTAAGTAAGCATTCAACGCTACCAAGCCTGTTAGGCGAACATTTAAGTCTGTCAGAAATGATCTCTAAACATGTAACAAAAAAATGGAGTGTGGCAGATCTCTGCGTATCCCCAAAAAATCATTATATTTTTTTGTAACAATAGTGCAAACACCAAAGAATGTATTGGAAGGCCAAACTTTGGATATTCCACCATATCAAACATTTCCATAGATTTACCTAGCATAAAATGCTAAACCAAACATTCGGATTAATGCTAGCATTAATCTACCTTCGACGAATGCATAACAAAATATATGATTCATAAAGACCATATACGATCAAATACTTTGGATATGCCAACATATATAACATTGGGAATAGAGAAGCCGGAAATAATACCTCCAATCCCTTGTCCAATCAAATCACGACAAATATGGTACTTTTTTTAATATAAAAATTGATGTTTTCAATTCTCTGGTTCCAACAATAGAAAATATGGAAATATTTTTGGTCCCTAAAAGCCTGTTGGCTGCCAGCTACAATTGCATTGCAAAAGGACTGCACAGTGTAAATCCGCAGTGACTGCACATCAAAATCCACTTCTACCAAACAACAAATTGCATTAAATAGACTATCTCCATAGTTAGACACAACATTTGTTGCCAGTTGTAAACCATGGAAATCTATGCGATGCATAATATATTCCCACTGCGATTCAAGGTCTTTGAAAAATAGGAACAAGTAAATATGAGGTACTTCAACATTGCATATGAACATTTTTCTGTACATGATTGGTTCATAATGACCACTGACATCATTGGCATCATGGAACAAGATGCAATATGGATTGTCAGAGGTGGCTTTGTTGAATAGTATATATCTTCTTTTTCTTGTCAATGACCATATTCCAACCAATATATTGAGCCAATTAGACAAACACTGTATACAAAATGTGTCTCCCCAAAGTCCCCTCTCATGTGCAGGCAGAGATGGAGATGCAGACAACCGCATCTTTGAAAAATACGTAGAGACATCATGTATTCCATGCAACTACCGAAGAAAATCAGATTCCAGTTTGTATTCATATGAGTTCAATGCCTCCGCATCGCCATTTTTTAAACAGGCCAAGAAATAATCTATCAATCCATTGCACAACTTGGTCGATGAATACCAGAAATGCAACAGAACCTGGAATGTATCGAAAAGCCAATCCCCTGCAGTATACGAGAATGCATCGAATCTAAAGATTCCATTGCTATGCAAATCCATGTCAATGTTGCCATGTATAATGGACTATGTATCTATTTCATATGACTCAACATCTATTACTTCTTCCATCTTTTCAACTTTGATTTTGAAGTTGTTTGTTAGATACTTTCACTTTGTTTGAAAATAGAGAAAAGGGGGGAAAAAAATAATAGCAACCAAAAAAAAAAGGAAAGCAAAATAGGAAAACTAGAAGCCCGAAACTAGGTACCAAACAGAAGAAACAATGCAAATAAATAACACCATAAATTTACTCGGCAGAAAGACAACAGGCGGGCACAGTTTTCCGACCCACAGAATAAAAGTGTTTCCCGCGTCTACACCCCGGTCGATGGTTCCCTCTTCTAATAGCTTCGAACTACTTTTCGAGAACCCCTTTGCATTGCAATTTTCCAAATAGCTATGAACATCACAGTCAGCATATGAAGACGCATGGTTTCCAGGAACAAAAATTAAGAGCACAAACAAAGATGGTATGCAACAAAATTTGGAGGCAAGGACCCCCACCATTGGAAAACAACAACAGGGAAACTTACTCGTCAACGAGGGATGACAAGAGGTCATCCCCGAAAACTGGAAACTACATTAACAGGTCCAACAACTTGCAAAGTTGAAGATGTCCAACTGCAGGACCTCAACTTTGCAAAGTTGAATAAAAAAACATCAACAATCATGGAACCAAGTAGCGAACAAGCAGCGATGTCGAGCATAAAAAAATGGAATGAAACTGTATCCCAACGCATTTGTACAATAAACATTTAACATACTATTTTCAGATTTCTGTGGTGAGGAGTTTCGAAATTATTTGCCGGAGAATCCACAGTTGGTGTCATTTTGTCATCGACATTTTGAATCCGAAGGGAAACCTGGAACAATTTCCGTTTAATGGAAAATCTGCGGATAAAAATCACTAGAAGAGCTGTTGATCTAGACTTTCTTAAACAATGCAGAGACAAGAATATTTAGCTCCACAATTAGGGTTTATAGATAGCTTACCTGGTTATCTTATATTGTCTTGCATATACACTATTAATGGATTAATATCAGCAAGCTCTCAAATTGACGATTAGTCCTAATGATGAATCATGATTCGGATTCAAAATGTCGATGAAAAAATGACACCAACTGTGGATTCTCTGGCAAATAATTTCGAAACATTTAACATGTCAAGTAAACACTTAAGACTGTCAGGATCGCCTAAGGGCCTATCTCTATACAAACATTTAAGAATAAATGCAATGTGGCAGGTATGTTCTCTCAAAGCGCGCAACAATAGAACAAAAATCACACATACTAATATGGTAGACAATGTATTTTAGCTAGCAGAAATTGCTAAAGGAAACATTCGAACTAATCCTAGCATTAATCTACCTTCGACCATTGCATAAGAAAATATATGATTCTAAAAGACCATATATGATGAAATACTTTGGATATGCCAACATATATAACATTGGGAATAGAGAAGCCAAAAAAAATTCCTCCAATCCATTGTCCAATCACATCTTGACAAACATGGTACTTTTTATTATATAAAAATCGACGGAAGATGTCTGACTACCATCAAAAAAATGGAACGAAACTGTATTCCAACGCACTTGTACAATAAACATTTAAGACTACCAGACCTGTTAGGTAAATACTTAAGACTGTCAGGACTATCTAAGGGCCTAGCCCTATACAAACATTTAAGAAAAAATGCAGCGTGGCAAGCCTCTTCTCTCGAAGCACGCAACAATAAAGCAAAAATCAGACATACTAATATGGTAGACAATGTATTCAAGCTAAATGCTCAAGGAAACATTTGAACTAATCCTAGCATTAATCCACCTTCGACCAATGCATAAGAAAATATATGATTCAAAAATACCATATACGATCAAATACTTTGGATATGCCAACAAATATAACATTGGGAATAGCGAAGCCGGCAGTAAGACCTCCGATCCATTGTCCAATCAAATCTTGACAAACATGGTACTTTCTATTATATAAAATCGATGTTTTCACTTCCCTTGTTCCAACAATAGATAATATGCAAATATTTGTGGTCAATGCACAATTTAATACCAGGTCAACGATTTATCGATCGCTATAGTCCCTCTTTTCCTACTACAGGGACTAATAAGACATGTTAAAAACAATGTATCTCGAATTGTACAATTTTTTTTTTATTAATGTGTTTTTGGGTTAATTCAACCATAATTTCTCTATGAAAATCGTGAGTTTTGGATTTGTTGTTGGTAAATATTCATTTTAATTTTTAATTTAATAATGTTAAAAGAAATAATATTTCTCTACAGAATTAGGATTTCTAAAATCTTCTTAGCAAGGAATAACGAGGATAAGGATGAAGGTCATGTGGCAGCCTTAAAGGTTTAAACAACTTATTTCTAATTTTAATTTGAAAAGCAGTGGGTTGATCATGAGGATTAACAAGTTGATGGAAAGGTTCACCAGGAATAATGGAGGATAATGAGATTTGAGAAGAATGTGAATTATTTTCAACCTCCTCAAGGCTACAAGGGTGATCAATTTCAAGAGGATATGCAATACATATCTCACTTTTATGAATAGGTAGAGGTGAAGACATGAGATCGGTATCTACAACACAAGAAGAGGGCATGTTTTCTTCTTCCAAGGATAGATAAATAAAGGAAGGCCTATTATCATATTAATAGACAAAGATGAGGATAATCCTCTTTATATGTGAAGGGAAAGAGGGAAATGAGTTGATAAACAAGAACATGATTTCATGAATAAAGCTCATAAATTGAAACTTGGTCTTCCCCTTCGGTATGGCCATATTTCTGTCAACAAGATCCTCCCCAGTGGAATCTTCGATAGTGGAGTCGCCATGTGCAAGTTTCAATCTTCAATGGTTCTGATGTCTATTGCACATTCAAAATCAGAAGCTCGTTGTCGTTCTTACCCAGGGAAATGTCTTCAATTCGTTCACTGACAACGACGCCAAGAATGTTAGCACTGAGAGTCACCCTCAGATTGCAGGAGGACAAGCCCAGTACCCATCATATTTTTTGGTGGATGTTGGTTTTATATGAGTGGAGGTCAATGGACAAAAATAAATATATGAATGTTGTTCAACACAAAACTGGACAAGAGGGGAAGTGAGGGCCACATTAACTTCAATCAATGAATTGATTTTAAGTGTGAGCAGAGGGAAGACTTAGTGAGAAAGGTGAAGAAGACTTCTATGAGCATCCGGCTTTCAAGAATCTTGGAGAAGAAAAAATCAGACTCAAGATCACTCTTGAGCACAAGCTTCGGACACTGAAATATGTCCAAACAACACAATCACAACAACACAATGATAAAACCTACATCACAATGCAGCTGCAACAACTCGACTGGATCCTCCATGCCCGAGACATTCAGTGTAAGAGGGAGAAAGATAAAAAGGGAGATGACTAAAACTAGTCACGATACCAATGTAATCAAACCTACATTACAACAACATAACAACCCTCGACTGGATCCTCCATGCTCGAGTGTTTTAGCATAGTTTTTACAGAGAGATGAAAATAAGCTGACTTCTATTAACATGAAAGTCTCAAATTTTATACATAACCAGAGAAAAGTTTTGGCATCAAAACATTACAAAATAGGGAGTTCTGCTCAACCAATTGATGACCCTTACAAAATATCAAAACTATCTCTTTATACTCAGATCAGTCCTTGACTATCAAGACTGTGATCCTATCACTACATTCAAAGCATTGTGTTTGAGTAGTCTTCTGTCAGACTGTGCATGTATCCCTCTTTCAAACACAAGCTCGGATTGGTATGGGTCTACAAGAAAATTTGACCATAGGGGTACCATGACTCACGATTCAGTCCCCACGGTTGGGCCCTCCATGCCTTCTAATTAATGAGTGAGTCAAGGTTCCAACCACCAGTCCTTTCATTTATTAACTGAATCCTCGAGATAGAGACGAGGCTTAGTGCCTAGGGGGCGGCCATGCGCTTCTCTCGGATCAGACACTATACGAGCACATGATTGTGGGGCCTTCAAAAGAGGTTTTAACTCACACCTCTTTTGGGCCCGCAATCCACCACCTTCTGCCATCAGGAGTGTGATCCCATCACTACACTCAAAGCATTGCGTCCGAGCAGTATTTTTTTAGACTGTGCATGTATCCCTCTATCAGACGCAAGCTCAGATCAGTATGGGTTTGCAAGAAAATATGACCATAGGGATACCATCACTGACGATTCAGTCCCCACGGCCGGGCCCTCCATGCCTTCTAATTACTGAGTGAGTCGAGGTTCCAACCACCAGTCCTTTCATTTATTAATTGAACCCTCGAGATCAGGATGAGGCTTAGTGCCTAGGGGGCGGCCACACATTTCTCTCGGATCAGACATTATACGAGCATGTGATTGAGGGGCCGTCAAAAGTGGTTTGAACTCACACCGCTTTTGGGCCTGCAATCCACCACCTTCGACCACATATCACTTTCACCAAACCATGGTTTCAATTGTGGGACTACTCAATAATGTTATCGATCGAGAAAGTTGTGTCCCCGCAATGAAGCATGACCATTGATCTAGACGCGGTCTGTGATCTGGGCACACCTGCTAGATTTAGCGCTACTTCCAAGCTTAACCACCCGCCAACTTTAGAATCCACCAAAATGTGCCATGGGGGAATGGGACACTACTCTTGACGTTGAACAATAACACCTCTCGAAGGATGACCTATTGTTGCTATGCTGACGTATCATGAAAGAGAAGTGACATGTGTCACTAAGAAAGAAGAAAATGATATGCCCACGGCTGTCTGGACTGAGTGCCATGTGTCACTGCCAAATAGGTGTCAAGTGTCATGACTGACGAGTACGCCACACATCTACACTGATTTATACCACGTACTCTCTTAACTCCACGACTAAGATCTCCTTCGTGTCTCTAGGCTCCAAGAAAATGAAAACTCAAACTTATTTTTTCCTTGAAGCAAAACATCCGGAGTTAAGGATATGACGACATGTGGCCTCTAGAGATCAACGATTGAGATCCCTTCATGGCTCAATAGTCAAAATTTATTTTCCCCAAGAAAATTCACTGGATCTAGGGATCTGATGATGTGTGGCCCTTGGATTTGGATGGTCGAGATCCACTTCGGGTCTCCGGGCTCCAGGAGAATCAAAACTCAAATCTCGCTTACCTTCAACTGGTTTTACCGAGAGCTGTCAATCTATTGTCTCACATCCTCTTGAATCGAACGACCAAGAATTACTTCGGATCTCCGGACTCTGGAAAAATAAAATATCAAACCTCCTCTTCCTTCAACTAATTTTACCCGGAGCTATGAATCTACTGACGCATGTCCCCGCCGACGGATGGTCCAAAATCACTTCAGGCCTTCGACACTTCTGGCTTCGGGAGTTCGATGCTTCAACACTTAGGGCACTTTGGCCAATTCGAGACTTCGGACGCTTCGGGCCTTCGGGACATCGGGCACTTCGAGACTTCGAGCACTTCGGCACTTCGGGCTTCGACCCTTCGGGAAATTCATGCACTTCTCGTTTCAAGACTCCCGAAGCTCATTTCCCCGAACACTTGGATCGGATGCCACCTGTCCCCTTTAATATCTACGACTCATGCTTGTTTTGGGACTTCAGAATTTTCCCTTCGCTATACTTGGTTCAATTTTTAGATTTCGAATACCCACGAGCCACTAATCTGAACTCCACGTGGGATCTCCACCGTTGAAAATTGAACTCGCCTCCTGCTTGCATTTCAAGCCTGAAATGGACTTCTTTGAACACTTCTCTTTGACGTTTCTTGTGAAGGCCGCAAACTTGGACAACCTGCTTCCCTAGACAACTATATGTGATAGCACAATGGATTAATACTTCTACTTAATTTTTTATTTGTCTACATCTATTTATTCATTGTTGTCAACATCTATCTATTCACTGCCTAACTGTCTATTCACCTCGACTATCTATTCACTACTCGGTTATCTATTCACCACTCGGTTATCTATTCACCACTCGGTTATCTATTCACCACTCGGTTATATATTTTTCCTTGTTATTTCATTGTCTATCTATTCATCATCCTTGTTGTCTAGAGCCCCTCTCGTGTAGAGCATCTCATGTATCGATTATACGAAAAGATCTTTTAAAGACTATGGTTGAGTTTTTAAATCATGAGTTCATAAACCATTTAGGAAATTGATGAAAGATGAATAATTAATGATGTAACATAGCAGCCATAATGTAATATACAGATCTAGAAATAAGCACAAAGAAACAACAAACCATAACAACAAAATTGTTAACGGAGTTCAGCAATCTCGCCTACGTCTCCGGGCCTTTGTCTCAGTGGGTGAGGCTTTCTTGTTTCTATTAAAATCTTCCAAAGTTCATCATAAAAGTGAAAAAATTATTGCAAATTGATATGGCTTTGTTCTGCTAGATCTCAAGAACCCATCAAAACTGACGACACTAAAAACGGATGAACGAAGCTCCCATAAATGGCCCGCAAAATTGCTCTCCTCAATGGCTTATCTACATAAAAATGGATTTGGATTTTAAATTCTTCAACATTTTCTTGTTCTAAATCTCTCTCTAGCTTCCAAGAACCTCTGGTTTATATAAGCTTGAAGTTGGAAACAAACTCCCAACTTCCCCCCAAGATCTGGCCTCAAAAAGAGCTCCAAATCCTCCAATAATGGCCAAACTCTCTCAAAACTGGCTGCAATAACCATAAAAATCATAATATAAGGTCAAAATACCCATAATTGAACAAATACATGGTGCAACCCCTTTTCTCTAGGCCCTTGGGCATATGGGGCACTTCCATATGGCCCTAGGCTAGGTTGGCGCGCTGGCCCCCTTCTCTGCTAGCTCCTAGTCTTTCGACACATACATGGAACCTCGGGCTAAGTCTCCACGTGCCCAAACTGTAATATTCCCTGGTTGTAAGCCTCTGGTTACGTGCCTTGGTCGGTGGGATAGCCCTACCGATCGAGCACTAACCTCGCATATTCGCGCCAACAGTTAGAGGTCTGGGTCACAAGTAACATGGTAGCGCTGAACCAAGGCTTACCAACACGTAGCACTCCCATGCCAATGGATAGGGTGAGGTCATGTGGCATAGGTTGTATGGAAAACACGTCGGGGTTGGGGTTAGGCCTCGGCCCTTAACTCTGCCCGGATTACACCATAGTTGAATTCAAATATTAATTTTAGACTTTAGTAGTTAAGACCCATCGTGGGTGGGCTGGTAGCCTGACCCTACCCAAAATGTTTCACCTGGACTAGAGGTCATAGGTTCGACTCTCGTAGATCCCATAAAAAATTTCCCAATTGCTAACCAATGGAGGGGTGCCACGTGGTAGCCCAGGACTGGGCCACGTGGCACCATTACACTTGCCCACTAACTTCCACATGTCAGAGCATGATTCAACCACCTGTTTGCCTAGTCAGCATGTCACTGTACCTACCACATCACTATACGGTCGTACGACCCATATAATTAGATGCCACACCAACACTGTACGGACTGCACAATCATCAAAATTTTGTTTGTTTGGAAAAACAAACAGATCACGATATCTTTCGCATACGATGTATGTTTGAGCCCGTTCAAGTTGCGTTGGGTTTGTAACGACGAGGCCTACACAAACGTCTGTTTTGAATCCATTCTAAGCACTTTGATTTTTAGGCCTTCCTAGATCCATTATGGATCATGCCTCCCCACTAAGACCTTTTGGTCCTCCAAAAGGATAATAACCAATCATCAAGTGTGGAATAGGCCACCCCACTTGTTCTCTATCTTTAAACTCTATCATGTGCACCTGTCTCATCAAGATCAACTATAAAAAAACCATGATAACTGACAACATATTGTTTTCCATTCGTACTCTATCACATCTTACTGAAGCCACTATCATCCATGTTGACAACATTACTAATGATAACATCAGAAATATGACTGCAAATGAGCTAATATGTTTGTAATACTTGCACGACATTAGCTTATCTTGAAGCAAAGTGTGATTGAACTTCCATTCTACAATCATCTCATGTTCTTGCTTAAGATCAATTATTTGATTTGGCACAATTATAGGTGTGTTTCTTGCATGAGTTGCCTTTCTTAATTGTTCCATTGTTTGAAGAGATTGATTTTCTTTTAAGTGATGAGCATGTACAACATATTCCTTGCCTGCTTTGATTAAGTGATATTGATTATGTTCCCTGTAAAAGATTGATTTGTGATCATACAAATAAGGACTGCCTAAGACCATTCCACATTCATTGAGTGGCACCACATCACATGTTTCCTCATCCACAAACTTAGATGAAATTGCAAACTTTAATGTGCATTGCTTTGTTATGTGCAATTTATGATTGTTGCTTATCCATTTAAGTGAGTAAGGCTTATGATGCATCTAAGTTTTTAATCCCAATTGTTTAACCACTTCCTTTGAAATCAAGTTAGATTGAGATCCACTATCTATCAATGTGTCGACCTTAGTATGTCTCATTATGACCCTTATGTGAAACAATTTACTTCTAGAATCAAATCCATCACCAATTTTACCTGTCAAACCAACCGCTGTGATTTTAGATTCATTACCCGAATCTGATCCCAAGTCTGTTGGTCGTGTTGTTGTTGCAATTGTTTGCCTCCCTTTCCTTTCTTTGAACCACTTTGGTCTCTTCTCGGGATGCAATTGCCAACAATGGTCCTCATCATGCCATTATTTATTGTCAATGGTCATCATCATGCCCTTATTTGAGAGCTTCTCTTCCTTTCTTGCCATTGAACTTGCCTTCTTGCCATTCCAGTTCCCTTTGTCCTCTTTTCTTGAAGACAATTATTTTGATACACCAACTCATGTTTTCCCTGCCTGAATGTACATTGCTTGAACATAAACCTCATCAATATTAGTATGTCCAAACATAAATACAATGTTACGAATGTGTGCAGGTAAACCTTCTATATATGTCATAAGAGTTTCTGGAGTATGTAAAGTAATATCTACCATCAATGCCATCTTACGAAAGTCATCTATGTATTCTTGCACTGTTTGTCCCTTTCTTAGTTTAAGACATTTCCATTCAATTAAAGCCTTCTCTTTATAACCCAAAGGATAAAATTGTTTTCTAAGTGCAGAAACAAAAACTTTCCATGATGGAAATACATTACCCACTTGTTGAGTGCCAGTTTGCAACTTGTTTTTCCACGAGATGAGTGTTGTACCTGCAAGACGAAGCGATGCCAAATTGATGTCAGTTTCCTCATCCTTGATTTGTTGCACACTGCAATAAACCTCCATCTGTCTGACCCAATTATCAAGCCTCTCTGCATTGAATTCACCATCATACATGGGTAATTCAAATTTCACATCAAGCTTAAGTAAAGGCATACCATTTTTATGTTTATGGGAATGTTTTCTTGCGGTGGATTTGGAACTTGAACTTGAAGAAGAAGAAGAAGTTTATGGTGAAGAAGGAGGTGAAGGAAGAGTTTTAGGAGGAGCCTCTCCTTCTTCATTTTTTTCCTTTGAAGATTCACCGAGAATCGGTCTCTTCCGTTCCAAGTAATCCTCATATAAAACCTTCATCATCTCCGACATGGCGAAGAAAGTCTTTCAAAACTCTTTCTCCTCATGAGAAAGTCCCTCTTCCGATGCCATCTTCTCACTTTGAGAAGTTCTCTTTCTCGATCCAATCTCAGGATTCTCTTCAACAATATTGCCTTCACCACGATTCATATTTTCCCTGGTAATTGTGCAAACTCAAAAACCAACTGTCAACTTGCTCTGATACCACTTGATTCGAAAAGATCTTTTAAAGACTATGGTTGAGTTTTTAAATCATGAGTTCATTAACCATTTAGGAAATTGATGAAAGAGGAAGAATTAATGATGTAACATAGAATCCATAATGTAATATACAGATATGGAAATAAGCACGAAGAAACAACAAACCATAACAACAAAATTGATAACGAAGTTCAACAATCTCACCTACATCTCTGGGCCTTTGTCTCAGTGGGTGAGGATTTATTATTTCTCTTAAAATATTCAAAATTACATCATAAAAGTGACAAATTGATTACAAACTGATCTGCATGTGTTCTGCTAGATCTCAAGAACCCATCAAAACTGATGACACTGAAAACGGATGAACGAAGCTCCCAGAAATGGCTTGCAAAGTTTCTCTCCTCAATGGATTCCCTATATAAAAATGGCTTTGGGTTTTCAATTCTTCATCATTTTCCTGTTCTGAATCTCTTTTTGGTTGGCAAGAACCTCTAGTTTATTGATCCAGAATTGGATCTAGGAGCTTGATGTGGCTCAGAAAGGCCTAAAAATAAAAGTTCTCAGAATGGATGCAAAACAGACATGTACATAGTCCTCATCGATATGAACCCAACGCAACTTGAACGAGCTCAAATAGACGTTGTATGCTCCAGATATCATGATCTATTCATTTTTCCAAACATGCAAAAAATTGATGATTGTACATTCTGTACAATCCCACGTGGCAGTTGATTGTACAGGCTGTACGGACATACATCTGATGTGGATAGAGATTGATGATGTGGTAGGTATACATGGAACAATCAGGGAATGACATGTGTCACCACTGCAAGGGAGACACGTGGCACATCTATAGTGATGATGTGGCAGGTCTGACTCGTGGCAAAGAGTGATTGGACAAGTGTGTTGACTAGGTATGCAGGTGGTCGAATGACCGATTGACATGTGACATGTTTGGGCATATGGTATGGTGCCACGTGGCCCAGACATGGGCTGCCACATGGCACACATTCATTGATTGATTGGTTCTTGCAAAAATGTATGGAGTTCACTGGATTTGAACCCTAGACCTCTGACCGGGAAAAGGACTTGGCAGGGTTGGGCTAGCCAGCCCACCCTTTCATTAGTTCTTAACATCATATGGAGCGGGTGATATTTAAAGTTGAATGCATGTGAATTGGATGGAAATAAAGGGTTGGGGAACCCATGATGCAACCACATACGATCTCGTTGATGTGACTCTACTGTGTTATGGCATGCGTGGGGTTATAGTTTGGAGCTAGTCCTTGGTTCCAATGATATAAAATATGATCAGATGTTGGAGTTTATACGTTGGCGCGTGGATTATAATGCTCTAGCCCCTAATCCTGTGGGATCGTATATGACCGTTTCGTTTGGTTTGTTAGCGCGGAGATTAAGGATTAAGCCCCGGTCAGTCAGGCTAGCTCGTCGACCAGGGGGCTTAACTGTGGGCTATTACATCGGGGTTCCTAACTATACAGAGCACATGGAGCTTGGAGGACAAGGCCACATGGCCACCATCATGCGACGAGGAGCCAGTAATGGAGGGGCCAATGCACAATAAATAAGCATGAGGCCACATGGGGCATGTTAATAGGACCAAAAGCCCTATTTAAAGGGGTTGTGCCCTATATAAATGAAAAAATGGGTTTTGTACATTATGTTATAATATTTTTATGAATTATTCAGTAGTTTTAGAGATTTTTAGCCAATATTGGGGGATATTGGACCCTTTTTTAGGCCAGATCTTGGGGGGAAGTTGGGAGATGGTTACCAACTTTAGATATATATAAACCAGAGCTTCTTGAAGCCATGGAAGGAGGTTCATAATAGAGTTATGTTGAATATTTTCCAAGCCAAATCCATTTTTATGCAGGGAAGTTGTTGAGGAGCGCACCTTTGCGGGCCATTTCTAGGAGCTCTGGTCATCCATTTTCAATGTCGTATGTTTTGTTGGGTTCTAGAGATCTGGTAGAAAAATACCAGATCAGTTTGTAACCTTTTGGGCACTATTGTGATGTACTTTTAAATCTTTGAACATAAATAATAAAGCCTCACCCACTGAGACAAAGGCTCAGAGACGTAGGCGAGATTATCGAACTCTGTTATCACATTGGTGTTTATGGTTTGCTAATCCTCATGCTTTATTTCAGATCTGTATATGTTTACATGGCTTTCATGTTTCATTCTTAATTCTTCCTCTTTCATCGGTTTCCTAAATGGTTAATTAACACATGCTTAATAACTCAACCATTTTCGTTTAAAAAATCTTTTCAGATCAAGTGGTATCAGAGCTAGTTGACGTTTGGATTTGAGTTTTGCATGTTAACCAAGGAAAAGCTACATCGTGGTGAAGGAGAATTTTGTGAAGAGAATCCATTGATTGGATTGAGAAAGAGAACTTCTCAAAGCGAGAAGATGGCATCGGAAGAGGGACTTTCTCAGGATGAGAAAGAGTTTTGAAAAAAATTATTTGCCATGTCAGAGATGATGAAGGTTTTGTATGAGGATTACTTGGAACAGAAAAGACCGAATCTGGGTGAATCTTCAAAGGGAAAAAGTGAATAAGGAGAGGATCCTCCTCAAATTCCTCCTTCACCTCCATATTCACCTCCTTCTTCTCCTTCTTCTTCAATTTCAAGTTCTAAAAGCACTGAAAAGAAACATGTCCATAAACATAAGAATGAAATGCCTTTATTAAAACTTGATGTTAAATTCAAATTACCCATGTATGATGGTGAATTTAATGCAGAGAGACTTGAAAATTGGGTCAGATAGATGGAGGTTTATTGCAGTGTGAAACAAATCAAGGATGAGGCAACTCATATCAAGTTGGCATCACTTAGACTTGCAGGCACAACACTCATCTGGTGGCAGAGCAAGTTGAAAAATGGCACACAACAAGTGGGTAATGTATTTCCATCATGGCAAAGTTTTATTTCTGCACTTAGAAAGAAATTATATCCTTTGGGCTATAAAGAGAAATCATTTATAAAGAGAGTGTTAATTGAATGCAAAGCTCTTAAACTAAGAAAAGGACAAACAATGCAAGAATACACAGATGGATTTCGTAAAATGGCATTGATGTTAAGATATTCCTTTACATATCCAAGAAACTATTATGAAGTATATAGGAGGTTTACATGCACACATTCGAAATATTGTATTCATGTTTGGACCTACTAATCTTGATGAGGTTTCCATTCAAGCGACATAAATTGAAGCAAGAAAAATAGGGGTTGGTATATCAGGGGAATCGTCTTCAAGGAAAGAGGACAAAAGGAAGTGGCATGGCAAAAAGACAAATTTAGTGGCAAGAAAGGAAGAGAAGCCCTCTTGCAAGAATTGCAAGAAAGAAGGGCATGATGAGGACCGTTGTTGGCAATTGCATCCCGAGAAGAGACGGAAGTGGTTCAAGGAAAAGAAAGGGAAGTAAATTGTTGCAACAACAACACGAACAACAGACTTGGGATCAGATTCAGGTGATGAATCTAAAGTCTCCTTGGTTGGTATGACAGGTAAAATTGGTAATAGATTTGATGCTAGAAGTAAATTGTTTCACATCAAGATCATCATGAAACATACTAATGTTGACATATTGATAGATAGTGGATCTCAATATAACTTAATTTCAGAGGAATTGGTTAAGAAATTGGGATGAAAAACACAGATGCATCATAAGCCTTACACACTTAAATGGATAAGTAACAATCATCAATTGCACATAAAAAAACAATGCACATTAAAGTTTGCAATTTCATCTATGTTTGTGGACGAGGTAACATGTGATGTGGTGCCACTAAGTGAATGTGGAATGGTCTTAGGCAGTCCATACTTGTTTGATCATAAAACAATCTTCTACAAGGAAAATAATCAATATCATTTAACCAAAGCAGGTCAAGAATATGTGGTTCATGCTCATCATTTAAAGGCAAATAAATCTCTTCAAACTATGGAACACTTAAGAAATGAAAATCAAGCAAGAAACACACCTACAATTTTTTCAAATCAAGTAATTGATCTTAAGCAAGAACATGAGATGATTGTAGAATGGAAAATCAATCACACTTTGCTTCAAGATAAGCTAATGTCGTGCAAATATTACAAGTATATCAGCTCATTTGCAGTCATAATTTTTATGCTACCATTAGTAATGTTGTCTACAGGGATGATAATGACTTTAATAAAATGTGGCAGGGTACAAGTGGCTAATAATATGTTGTCAGTTATCATGATTGTTTTACAGTTGATCTTGATAAGACAAGTGCACAAGACAGAGTTCAAAGACAGGGAACAAGTCGGGTGGCCTATCCCGCACTTGATGATTGATCAATAACCTTTTGGGGACCTGTTATCCCCAATTTCTAGGGATAACTAGGAGATCATGTCTCAATGCCCACAGGTCCTAGACATGGAGTACCGAGAGTAGGATTGACCTGAGCATGGACCTGGAGGGCCCATCTTTCTTCTTCTTCATCAGACTTGTCCTGTCAACAACAACAACATCCATCACCTTCGGCTTGGACTTGTATCGGAGAAGACTCTTTCTCCATGAGGTAATTGGTCCAGGTATCATGGTATGTGTCATGTTTGATCATTATAACTTTCAGATATATGCATTACATTCCTTTCATTTCTGACGACTGCTTGAATCTTACACTAAACCGCTTGACCATGATTGGGGGGATTGACAGGGTACCCTAGCAAGCTTGTACCCATAGGTTTTGGTTAGCCACCAGGGGGATTTTGAAGAGCCATCGTCTGCTCCTATCATATTATCATTTTTAAATCTTATCTCCCATTCATCTATCCCATTCCCCTGGTCCGAACAATAGGATGACCTTTTGTGGGGTTACACCTTATATTGTGGGAAGAAGGGGTTAAAGGCCTAGGAGGTAAAAGTAGCTGGTAAGAGATAAAATCCATAAAAAATAAAACCTATATATGCCTTGCCCAGGGATTCCCGAGAAGGTGATAAAAATCCTCTCAATAAGAAACAAGAGGGACCCGAAGAAAAATCAAAAAACAATACCTAGCCAAGAGGATGGGGGGTCTCATCACGAGCCAACCCATTATGTTCATGGGTACCTAGCAGTATGACATTTCCATTATCTGGTTACCACATCAGGGCAATGACCTTTGGTTGCATGGTCAAGGGAAAGGGGGTCTCATCACGAGCCAGCCTTATCATCTCTGTGAAAGTACTTGTGGGTAACACTGTCAGCTCTGGTCACCACGCCAAGGCAATGTCCTCTAGTTAGACCTTG